>CAVNYN010202482.1:0-30678 GCA_963692815.1 Nyctanthes arbor-tristis
CTCCCTGTTGACATTCAAACAACTTTTTCTGTTAAATTTTCTCATTCTGCATCTGTCTTTCATCACTGGCCATTTCTTCCGGGGTCAATTCCAGAATCCCATGAGGCTCAATATGCCCAAGGAGGACTTTCCTTCGTTCAGGGTTGTTTTGGTCCTTGATGTTGAACATTATGATCTGTACTTGAACTTCCAAGCACCACT
The DNA here is from genome assembly GCA_963692815.1 of Nyctanthes arbor-tristis. Lineage (NCBI taxonomy): Eukaryota > Viridiplantae > Streptophyta > Magnoliopsida > Lamiales > Oleaceae > Nyctanthes > Nyctanthes arbor-tristis. The sequence goes on from CAVNYN010202482.1 coordinate 202, forward strand.
GGATCTACGCCATTTCTTAAACATTGCAATCTCTACTAAAACAGCAACTTGATAAGGATCGCATGCATTTAATTCGTCTCTTAAATCATCATCAACCTCACTATGGACCATGCACAAGGCTTCTGCGAACATTTCCCATATCTTGTCCCTCAGTGAATCCTTGCAATAAACTAAGGATGTCAATTTGGGAGGAACAACAGGATTTGACGTTTGCTTTGGCACTTCAGTTCTTGACTTCTCTTCTTTAACTTTTTTCTCCACTTGTGGTCCCCCAGTATCAATAGCATTCTTTGCAGTTTGCATGACTTCAACCTTCTCAGGTTTTGTGACCGTAGAAGAAGTTTCTGACTTCATAACCTTAACACAATTTAGAGTACTGGATCCATGAACTCTCTCCAAATTCACTGAATCATCATTGTTAATAGTTTCATTCTTCTTTGTTGTCTCTCTAATAATAATACTCTTCCATATTTCAACCACACTCGAAGCCAATGCCTTGACCTTCTCACTTCTATGTTTTGTCAATTGGCGGATGTGCTTCTCAACCTAAAACATAATCCTTTAGCATCAAGAGTAACTGAACCATGAATTATACCACAGGGAAGAAACTAAAAATGATGGTGCTGCCAAATAAAAAATATAAAAAGTAAAATATGGTGGCACTTGTTTCATGTAATCAGGGAGCCATTAAAAGGCAACTTCAAACCAAGGTAAAGGAATCTAAATTTTTTATTTCTGAAAGCGCTGACCTATGTGCAGAAAACAAAAACTCCAGCATAAAATGATAGAATTTTTTAATAGTAAAATTGCATCTTTAAGCTCTAATTTATAATGCTGTGGTTTGTTTCGTGCAACTGGGCACCCGTTAAAAAAGACTAGAAAACGACTGACTTCAAACCAAGGCAAAGAAATCCAAATTTTATTTCGGAAAAGCTGGCCTAAGTGCAGAAAACTAAAATTCCACCTTAAAATGATAGCAAATGCATAAATATTTGAACTGTAAAAATGTATCTCTAAGCTCTAACCTTGCACATTGCACCAAACTGAAACTGTGAAATACCAGGAAATGTACCAACTTGGTCTTTCTAGAAGCTTAAATCAGTCATAAATGTTTCAAACTTGTCTATTGTACCTATGTCGGTAGCAAGATGTACCAGATTTAAAGCGTTATTAATTCAGCAATAAGATGGGAGTTTCAGGGGGGTAATCAAAAGGTTGAAGAACTATGATTGCCAAGGCAAACTCATTTACTATCAGACTCTGTGTCCTGCTATTCCTTCACCCTCCTATCAGTTCTCCACCAGAATCCCTTTGTCTAGTAAACCCAATTCAAATGCCTCAACAAAGTCAAGGCCACCCCTGAAATTACATCTTCAAATCGTGTTCTCAACACGACATCTCCTCTTATCCTATATGAATGGAGTTAGGGAAATAAGGGAGCAGCAGAACTTGACTTTCATATCACCACTGTGAGTTTCAGTATTGTTATGAATAAGACCCTCTTATCTTTCTTGATCAAAGAGCCCCATGTTGCCCAAACCAAGTAAAGTTCCAAGTTAGCCTTGTATGAATTAACTGAATGCACATATTACAACCAAAATTCAGGATAAATTGTACTGCAGTTTTATGGAGGATCATAGCGGTAATACTCAATGGTACCTGTGCTGATACCAACACTTGATAATTGACTGGAAATTTCTGGAGCCGTCTTAATACATCAAGGTAGCGATCCTCCTCCCTCAGCGAATCCTGGGCTGCATCTGCAGCCTTCTGCACTGCCTCAAAAAGCTCTGTCAACTCCTTTATTAATTCTCAAACAGTCAAACTCTGTTAGACACAACAAAATGATTAACATTACTATCTCATCATCCCTTCAAAGTTCCAACAGTGAGAGAAGTCCCAAAAATTTTCGTCAATGAAACAAACAAATTTTAATTTTTACCCTTGAAAGTCCCAAAAATTTTTGTCAACCGGAACAAACAAATTATAATTTTTACCCATGAAGATAGCGGGAACTGAACAGGAAAAGAATCTACACCCCCAAATCTTTCCGTCTACGGATTTTAGCTAAAACAATGCAAACAGAAGAATTTGGTAGTAGTAATACCCAAGAAAATAAAATCAAACGTAAAAACATAATAGAACAAAACACCAACAATTCTTTACCTAGAAAGAGAACGTTAACAATTCTTTCCCCTAACATACTGCAAGATGCAAACGTAAAAAGAAACGGTTGAATATTCAAACGCAGAAGAAAACATCAATAATTCTTTACCCAGAAAAAGAGAAAAGTATAACAGAGAAAAAATACGCTTTAAGAAACTTCAAATTATAAAAGAATTTCCTTAGGCGCACCTTCTTGGATAGAAAAAATTGGGGAGCTTAGGATCGGCTCCTAATGAACTGAAACCCAAGTACACGCACGGAGATTGTCGCTTTTGGCTTGTCTAGAAAGTCCTGGGAAAGGAGAGGGAAAAGAGGAGGTTTGCTACAAAGATGGATCAAGCTCCTTTTAAGGAGCCTGATCCTTGGAGGAATTGCCAATTTGGATGATTTGGATGCCATTTGGAATATGTTATTACACAATCAGCCCTTTTCATCCTCTTTCCCTTGTGTAAAGCTATTAGTAGGTTGTTATTTATGTTTTGAGTTAGGCTTTTTGTCTTTTTCTTTAATCTAAAGACTATCATGCCCTTTACCTTGTTTTCATGATCTTCATGAGTTTTTGCATGAATTTTCTTTATTTTCATGGCTCTGATACCATTTTGAGAATGCCCTCTAAAACTTAAAGACGGAATTAAGAAGAACAACCTCGCAGCACTACTCATTACTAGCCAAAAAACTGTCGATAGGTATGGTAATGGTATTTTCTATCATTATATGCTCTAATCATATAATTTAATTCTTCATTAAGTCGAGAAACTCTCTGACTTACTATTGTTCTAGCTACACAATCATGTAATTGAGTTCTCCAAAGCCTCTTAATGAGTTGGACGGTTTCCTCAACTTTTCGATCTAGTTGTTCAAGATTCATAGGGTAGTATGGGTTAAATAGAGTAGAGTCACAATGAATCTGTTCTATGAGTCTTCCTGGATTATGTTGGTTAATTAAAACATGTTGTCTAGCTGAATTATTACCAACTAATTCATTAATTAAGTCTTGGAGGCTAAATTGATTGTTATTAAGCAAGCTTTCTACCATAGGTGCTCAATCAAACTTCTCAAGTTAATTGCTCAGTAGATCTGAGAATTAACTTTGTAGTTTGATAGTTGCTACTATTTGTTTTTGTAAGTAAACAAGAGTTTACTTTGTTCATATTCATGTTATCAATAATGATTAATAAGTATCTGAAATACTTAAGGTTTTTCTAACAATTTGGTGAAGTAGAAATCTAAGGTACTAAGCCACATAGATGTATATTTTATAACTGGAACTTAGGAAATTATAATCTTATACATTCTTCTTGTTGTGTGGCATATCTCCCTCGTTGGGTCAACTGCGCTTCCTGCTTATACTTCTTTAGATAGATTCCCTGGCTGTGCCTCACAACTGCGCCCAGTTATCCATTGGCAATCAATTCCTTCACATGTTCTCTTGTTAACTCGGAACAAAGCCAAGACGATGGACAGAGTGTTGATCTGTACACTTGAATGGGATAAAGATCTTTAAAAGCAAGGTTTACAGGAAATAGACTTTCTTATGAAGAAGGAATAAGGATTACAACTTCCTTATCCTGTTAATTTACATCGTAGTTGGGCTGTAGCCCTTGAGTTCTAAAGGAAGGCTTTAAGCTTGCATTGTTTTGGAAGGCTTCAGAAATCTCTTCGGGAAATCTAGAGATAGGTGGATTTTTTTTAATTCCCTTCTTAGTCTGAGTAGTGCTCCTTTTATAGACAGAAAAGGCATCTACTTTACATAATGGAGAGGTCCCTACATTATACTATTTCAACAACTTTCATAATGGAGGGGTCCTTGCTTCATTATTTTGTTTAGCAATAAGGGTATCGGCACCACAATCTCTTGCCAAGTGCTGGTGCTTGTGACATCATTGTTTACGTCATTCAGAGTCTGAATTATCTCCAACTTGCTTTGATGAAGACTCTTCAACTTTTGCTTTTCCTTTATTGCAGTGTCCACATGCATGATCTATACCGAGCACATTTTTTGATGGAATGGCAAATTTGTCCTTTCTCAATGTCTGGTCCATTCTATTCATCAATGTAGAATGGTCTTTCGAAGATAGCAATCTTCTTTGCATCTTTTTCGTTCAAACGTTCTTTGTTTGATGAAGTCATTAAGATAAATTTTGATGAGTGGTTTACCTTAATTTTAGAGTTTGCATTAATCCCTCTAATTTTGTGTAAGAAGGATCTGAATGACTTTGCTCTCTATGTCTGTAGAACTTCTCCTGTCATATGGATTGGTTATTTGACAATGGGTGTTGTCAAGATTTTGTCTTGTGATGTTACCCCAATTTCAATGAAGTGATAACCTTTGAAAATATTATCTTCATTCCAGAAAAGGATAGTGCTGGTTATTGACAAGAAGACTGTTTTATCCTGTGCCTTAAGGACTTTGGCCTTCTATTTGAGAACTAGTTTTACCAGTGATGGATTTAATATCGAGATTTCCTTGGCCTCTTGACTGAGATAAATGAATTTGATCAATCTATAGTTGAATGATTCAACAACAAGTTCTGGTGTTGCTCCTTGAAAGAGTATGAATTTTCCATACTCTTCACAGGATCCTGCAAATGGATACTTTGCTGTTGCATATCCTATTGCTCTAGCTTTTGCTTCAAGGCTGATAAAATTGGAGAATGGTGCTTTGATTATTGAACTTTCTTTTTCAATAACTTCTTGTTTTTCTTTTGGGTTGAGATTCACCAATTTGTTTGGTAATGGCGATGGGGCTCTCAGAACATCTTTATAGCTCCTTCTCAGCCTTTGGTGTGATTGAATCATGCTTTGAATCTTTGGTGATCTGATCATTTGTGATCCGCAAGCTCCTCTAGGCTTGAATCCTATTGGGAACAATGAAAATAGTAATGGATCAGTAATGTGTTAGACTGGTTTTGGGCTTGTCTGGTGGTATTTTTCTGTCCAGTACTGATTGTACTCTTTTTGGACTTCTTCAAATGTTTTGAAGGATTTGTGTTTGAATAGAAGTCTTTTAACTCTGGGTTTCACGGATTTCCATTCTTTGTAATGCCCACGATTTGGTCCATCAAATATTACATAGACTTTCGTGTAACGTGTACATAGATCAAAAGAAACTAATGAGTTATGTGTTTGGACAGATGATAAGTCCAATTTATTTGTTTGACCGGTCTTGACTTTAGGCTGTTGTGGCCTAAACTCTTGTTCATGGGCCTTAGGCTCATTTTAAACGGTGATATCCTTACCAAGCTTTTGTGGATTATCCACTGGTTGTATGTCTTTCCATTTTGCTGGGTTTGAGACATTTTGTTATTCAGCATTTTCATACAATGATGTTGTTGCAGAGCTTTCAGTTGATATTAAGGATTTTGATTCTTCACCTCTTGAAAATAAGAGAGATTTTTGTTGGTTGTAAAAATCAAGCTTTGTATTCAGGAATATTAATTCTATCGTTTTTTCTTGGATTTGAAATTCCAAGTCTTGGATTCTGTTATCCAGTTCTTCCATTTGCAAAAGTTTTACCTACAAGCAACAACAGATAATTCTCTTGTTAAAGAGCCTGCTAAATAATTGTATTCTCCTTTGATAGTTTCAATGTCAAAGGTGTAATGACTAAACCACATTTGCCATCTAACAACACGTCCCTATTTATAATATACAAAAATGATAGTTTTCATAAAAGATTTGAAAGTAGAACTGTCAGTTTTAACAAGAAATTTATTGCTAATCTCATAAACACGAAATTTTTTAACAGCATTTTTGATTGCTAAGATTTTCTTTTCATTTATATGGTAATTCTTTTGTAGTCCTTGGAAGGTTCTGAAGCATAAGAATATAAATGTTCTTCTTCCTTATGTGCCGGTTTGGCTTTAAGGACTGCTCTCCAAAATTCTCCTGAAGCATCTGTTTCAATTATCATCTTGTCACTTGGTGTTGAATGATAAAGAGATGGTAGAGTTTTTAAACTCTTCTTCAATTTCTGAACATATGCTGTATCAGTATGAGTCCATTTACAGGGCACATTCTTCTTCAACTTCTTTTGAAGTGGTGCTCTTTTTTCTGCTAACCTGCTAATGAAATCTTGAGCATAAGTTAAACATCCAAGAAATCTTTGTAATTGCTTGATATCTTGAATCTCATCAGGAAATCCATTGATATGCTTAAGTATATAGGGTTGTAGCTCTTTATAGCCATAAGCAACATTCAATCCAAGATACTTAATCTTTGTTTTGAATAGTTCTGCTTTCTTCTTAGAAAGGACTATTCCAGCTTGTTTTACAGTTTGCAATACATGCTTTTCATGATCATTTTCATTATCTGAAAATACCAGAATATCATCTAGGTAAATACAACAATATTCTCGTAATTCTCTGAAAATATTATCCATATGCCTTTGGAAGATTCTAGGTGCTTGTTTCAAACCAAATGGAACAACTTTCCACTGGTAGTGCCCTTGAAGACAGCTAAAGGCAGTAATTGATCTAGATTCTTCGTCAAGTACAACTTGCCAAAATCTTGATTTACAATCAAAAGAAGAAAATACATGTTTTCCTCTTATAAGTGTTAAAAGGCTTGCCATGTTTGGAATGGTATATGCGTCATCTTTGGTAGCAGCATTGACTGCTCTATAGTGAACAACTATTCTAGCCTTTCCTCTTCTTTTTTCTCCTTCTTTTCTTACCATGAAAGCTGGTGAAGAAAAGTTTGATTTGAAAGATTCAATTACTCCCATTTTCAGTAATTCTTTAATTTGTTCTGCAAATTCTTGCCTATCCTGAGAAGAATAGCTCATTGTAGACGATCTTATCTTTCCTTTGAAGTCTTCTTTGAGTTCAATTTTTGTTGTCATTTCTCCTTTGTTCTTGATTGGGTCAAGTGGATTTTCTGAACAACATTTTTAGAAGGTTTTTAAGATTTGTTCTTTAAGAGAATTTATCTTAAATCGTTGTTTTTCTTCTTGGGTAATATTGGTCATTCTATTTGGTATAATATTTTGTCTCTTAATAGTCGGAGGCTTCTCTTTTCCTCTGATTTTATGTATCTCAAAGAATTTATTCTAGCGATGATTGAACCTTACAGCATAACGCTGTTTTTTGATCCAGATTTGTTTTCCTCGTATTCCGAAGCTGATTTCGTTAATATCCTGCATAAATCTCTTATACAGTAGACAGAAATTGTTACCAATAATAAGGTCTATTCCTGTTTCACTTTGGTAAATAGATGGAATTTTGAAATAATAAGGCTTATGGTTTAAGTCTTTTATTTATAAATCCACATTTTTAACAACTTTGTTAACCTTTACAGATAATTGGTCTGCAATTTTAACACTAATTGTTCTGTCTGAATTTACCCATTGTTCTTTAGGTATAATTTATTTTGATGCTATACACATGTTTGCTCATGTATCAACAAAAGCGTTAATAGTATATTTGTGATATCCATCGAAATTCAATTTACAAGCAATATAGATTGAATTAGGATTAGTTATATTACCATATGTTCTGGTACCTGGTTTGAAGCTATTCATCCTCTTATGAACTTTCTTCAATAGATACTTCTGTAAGGTAATACAGACTTTCTTGATCACTGGGATCTTCTACTGGATAGAATCCCTGTTGTTCAAATTCTTCAAAGAGATTGACTCTTCGGTCATTTTCTCTTCTAACTGGGCACTCATTTGCATAGAGTACTTGGTCACTGCAAATCCAGCATCTGCAATTTTTCTTTTTTCTAGGGCAGTTTTTTGCCTTTTCATTGGAAGGTTTTTTAGTTTTCTTCCTCCCCCTTTCTTTTTAAAATATTTTCCATTAGAAAAATATTTTCTTTTATAAGGCTTTTTATATCTTTTAAAGATATACCTTTTTTTCTGCATAGATTATTTTCTGGGTTTCTTGGTTGTATGATATCATCCATATGCTCCTGCAATGTCTTCCATAAATAGTTTACAGTTAATAAAGCCTATTTTAAGCTTTCTGCGTGCCATTTGCTTCATCTGTCTGTGTATATAAATACTTCTGCAGTTTTCTTTCATATAGTTTTTAACTGTTGTTACAGCTAATCCTAGAGATCCTTTAGTAGTAATATGAAGTTTTTCTCATTCTTGTAGCTTTAGAGCTTTATTAAACTTTTTTAATATTTCAAAATTATGTGGTGGTGGAAGTTTTACTAAAAACTTCATAACATATTCTGAAAAATCATCAAGGTTACCAAGTAAGAATAACCATTTCTGGTATTCACACTGGTAATGGTCGAATGTATCTAAATCACAAGATTGGATTAATTCAAGTTGTGTTTTAGCTTGTTCTATCTTCTCAGTGGTGAGAAGCAACTTGTATGCCGTGTAAGATTATCCAGTGAACATCTGGAAATCTTTTCAATAATACTGTTAATGAATCCAGTAAGATTGGGTTGGTTGTCATTTGCAACTGAGGCTTCTAGCCAAAGTGCATTTATTTGTTTATTTGTTAGGGTTTCTAAGAAATTCCTAACATTTCCTCTAGCACTTGGCTTGATATAATTCCAAGTTGAGACTTCTTCTTTTGTCAGTTGGGGATTAACAATCATAGCCATTACTAGATTGCTAAACTATTCTTTGATTGCTTTACTGGGATCAGTAACACAATCGAGGTCTAGAATTTGTGATGTGTGTACTACAGTTTTAAGAATAAAACTTAAAGGAACATTTTCACTTGATTTCATTACCTGAATACCCCTAGGTAGTCTAGGGATACTATCACCGATAATTCTTTTTCCTTTCATCTCGTTTGAATAAGATGGTTCTTCATGTGATTCAACTTTGATTTGTGAATCCCTTATAACAACTCCTACAGTCCTACCGACTGCCAGCCTTCTAGAATTGTTACTTCAATTTCTTCTTGTTCTGATCCTTCTGAAGTTGTTTCTCCAGACTCATCAGTCTCGGTCTTTGGTTTTTCTTGTTCAATAGAAAGAATTTGTTCTTCTTGTTCTTCAAGAAAAGTTAATTGTTTACAGTAAGATGTAATTCTTTCTAATTCTTCATCTTCGAAAGATAAAAGAATATTTAATGTACTGAGGTCACTACCATTTTAATAATCTTCCTCAATTTTTCTTCTGAGAAACTTCATTTAGGGTATTTGAATATACCTGTAAGTATTCCCAAGTTGTTTGACGTTCCTGGGTCAAGCTGTCCGAAATGTCTCATTCCTGGTGGAAGAGTGACATCTGTAGTAGTTTGTAAAATCTGCGACTTACTAGCTATTTCTTGTTTGATAGTGGCAGTGATGACTGCTGCTATCCTTTCCATAGTAATATTTAGATCTAGTATGATAGATCTTATTTCATACCTCAGAATTGAGATTTGTTTTTAGTTGAGTAACTTGTTCTTTTAGTTCTCTAACCTCTTCATAAATATCACTAATCCTTGTGATATTTTCAGCCATCAATTGATTTATTGTAAGTGTTTACTCATTTTATCAATTTTTTGGTGAAGTTCTCCTAAACTTGTAGTAAGTTGAGACTCATTCCTTTGTTTTATTCTCCCTCTTTAAAGGAGTTGTGCTTGATTCTCCTTTCAGGAGTAATCTTCCTTGAGTTTTGATGAAGGGTTTTGGTCCTAAATCTAAACTACTGTCAGGTAGAGTGAGAGTGTCAAACTATGTCTCTTGTATTTCAAGATAATCCATGAACTCTGGTTCACAAGTTATCCTTCTTTCTGCCTGTATTACAACACTGTTATGGCTATTATAAATAGCATAGCTAATAATGTAGCTTATAGAAAAAGGTCCATTGTTAGGTTTAACAAGATCCTTTCTGCAATAATCATAAACAAATGATAATATGCCATCAAAATCTGTGTCATGAAGTGATACAGAAGTTTTTAAATGTATGGTAAACTGAAGTTTTCCACAAGCCAAATTTCCTTGAATCATACTCAAACATCCTTCAGTAGGATTTTGAATACGATTGTCAACTATAGCCATTTTGATTGGTTGATCTAAATTGGCTGATAGTGTACTTTTAAACTGAAGTTTAATAGCTCCAATTATTACTCAGTATAAATTTTTCTTATCAGAAAAATCTATCTTTTATTTTATTTATCTAATGTCTTATTTGCCAAGCAAACAAATACTTGTTTTGCTATATGCATATTGGACATATAAAGCAAATTCTTTATAAGATATGCGATAATAAACATTTCTTTGTCTTTTAAAAACTTTTGAGAGAAAATCTCTTTTAAAGGATTCTCCCTGTTTTAATAAAAAATCTTTTTCAAGAATTTTTTAGAGTTTCTTTTCAGATATTACAACATCACCTAAAAATTTCCTTGTGATTCTATGGTCTTAATATCAAGAAATTCTTCTTGAGTTTTTTGAATTTCCTTATTCTCCATGGTGTTTTGTTGCATAATGCATGATAAAATCATGTATGTATTTTTCTTTTTGTTGTTCTAAATCTCTTTTATATCAGATAATGACATTAACAGCTCTAAGATTAATTCCGGCAAATACCGATTGTTGATACCTTTCTTGGTACCAATTTATTCTTTGATTATGTCATCTTATATAGTCAGTAATGACAATACAATATGCAGAAAGATGTATGGAAAGTGTTTCTTCCATAAGTTGTGAAACTCTTTCAAAGTTAGTTGTCATACTTAGAAAAAATTTCATTTGTTTGTCCAAAGGGTACTTTGGTCATTTTTCTTGATTGCTTGAACCAATGCTTGAAGAAGAAAGACAAATATCATTCCCCCTTTCTTTCCCTTTCCTCCTCCTTTTTTTTTTAATTAATATTTAAAAGAAACCTCATTTACGGCTCAATTCCCAGCCTTACCACCCCCAACAAAACCAAAAAAAATCCCATTTTGCCGCATGAAGTATATACACACTTATTTTACTAGATGGATGGACATATATTTTTCTTTTCTTATTTTTTTAGACTTTTTTTTTAATTCAAAATTCTTAAAAGTAGATGATCATCTACTTACAAAGAAAGTCACCAATATTGCATAACAAAGCTACGCAATACCACGTTGCAAGTCATCATTCACATTATATACTAGTTTATCCAAGCTCTACTTTGACATTATTACCCGCTTTCATGCATGGCCAAAAAATTAAGTATTTACATGATCAATGATTTATAAAACAACACTGCCATCAAAATAGGGTTAAATCTGGCCATTCAAAATTCCAAAAGCATCAGCCTCCACAGTTGTCTTCAAGATCATGTACCTAACGTTAAAGAAAATAATAAATTAGGCCACAAAATGTTAAAATTTGTTACGGTTGAGTAAATTTCTGCAAAAATTTTGACAAAACCTCCCCTATAAATTGGACTTCCCAAAACTGTAAGATATCCCGAAACATAAAGTATGCAACCAATATACTCAACATACGATAGAACAATAATATTTCTCCAAGACCAACTCATACCCAATACCAATATTAAATAACACAAATCCTTCCATCCACAACACCAATGTAATTTAACAAAGTGAACCTCCACAGCCCAAAATATCTAACAAACTTCAAAAATAATATATATCAAGTTCATCATTATCACATAATTTATACACGATATTGCCTGAAAATAAGCAATATATCCATATTGCTTTCTTTTATAAAGGCCAACTGATGGTTGTATTCAACAGCTAACCATGCAAAAGGAATAGTAAATACCACTTAGGCCACCTATGCAAAATAGAAAAACCACAATTGGTTATAGGGAAATGAATGCCGATGAATAATCATTTATATTTTAAAAGGAAAAAGGAATTAACTCGTTGGTTATCAAATCACCTGATCAAACCAAGCTTTATTATCACCAAAACAACCAACTAATATAATGAGTTAATTGTTATTGTGCATAATGATGTTTGAGCAAATTGCACTATTGCCTCGTTAGAACTTTTAAATTTTTAAACATTTCCCTTATGGTTTTTCATTTCAAAATGCTTTCTGCTTTCCAATATTTCATCTAGTTTCATTGGCAGTCTCTTCTTATAGCTCCTTCGACATTCCCTTTTTATGTCCCAAATATTAGGTCTCAAGTTTTCTACTTTTCTTAGTTCAGTCTGTAAATTTTTTGAATATCAACTTAATTTTTCATAAAATATATGTAGTAATCGGTGAACATCTATTTGATTTCTTTTAAATGACTAGAGTTGGGTTGATATGTTAGTTGGCTGAACTAAAGTATGTTTAATTTCTGGCCAAATTTCCTACTAAAATGTAACAAGTTTATTTTGCTAAAAGGTTTAACTAATTGCAAATTTATGATTTTTTCTTCCAAGACCTTCATAACTGTGAATTAACTGCTAATGAGTCAATAAGTGTATGATATTTTACTTTAGCCAGAAGAGTTTGAAATTATCTACTTTGGGATTCATCTATGATCCATCCTTGGAACAGGAAGTCATCTACTTTGGAATCAAGATTACAAAATGGAGTTGAATTGAAGGGAAGCAAATGTACTGCCAGATTTTCATACCATAAATGTGCCTAACACACCTGAGAATGGGTGGCCGGCGACGCGAGGAGGAGCGGCAAGGAGATTTCCGGCCGGTGGGAGGAAGACTGGTCTGCTCCAGTGAGCCCGAGAAGCAACGAACGCCTCTGCTATTCTATGAGCTGGGGCCGAGAGGAAGTAGATGAGTTGGTGTTGGGGTGGCTGCCAACCTTAGGAGCTCTGGTGTGGAGGCTGGTCCGCTCCGGTGCCGAAAAATCAGAATAGGAGTGCCGATTTTAATGGATTTGCAATTTGGGGTTTTAGAAGGGACGGGTAAGCTGGGAAATGGGGTGGCGGTTGAGCTAAGAAATGCTGGGTGGAAATGAGGTTTAAAAAAACCGATGGGCCCCACAAAAAAGAACAAATAATGTTGAGATTGAAGCCTCCGTCTCACCAAAATGGCAATTCCACCTAGGATCAGGCTCCCTGATCCATCTTTGTAGCAAACCTGGGGAAAAGAGTCAAAAGGACGCTTACAAAGTTTTTGGTTAGATTCTCGTATTATAATTTAGATTATAATTTGTCACACGGTATTATTTTATTTATTTTACTTTTTTAAAAAGTTAAAAAATAAAAATCAAACTATAATTACTTACTTTTTAAAAAAACAAACAATAAAATGATACAACATCACAAATTATAATTCAAATTACAATCCCACAAAATTACCAAACACTTTGTTAGTAGTTTATAGCAGGTGCGGTTAACGGTAAAGAATGGTCCTGGGGATCCCAATCCGGCGGTTACGACTGATGTGCGCGTAAAAAGCTATTTTTCGATATTTCCAAAATTCGTCGTAGGTTCTAGAGTGCCCATGGCTCGCACGTGGATTGGATACTCTTGTCACATGACAACTTTGTTGGTAATAATAATATTTAAGTATTTAACTAACAATTAAATTGAGCGGCAAGTAAATAATACTAATACTAATAAATACGTAAAGGCATTTACTTATTATAAATCCAATAAAAAATTACCAAATAGAATAGAGATGAGTTTCTAATTTAAATAAATATTATTACTTATTTATATAACTCATATCTGAGAAAAAAAAAGAGGGGAAAAATCTACTACTTATATTTGAGTAATTTTAAAGGGACATTATTATGTGACATTCTCATATAGCACACATTTATTAGGTGATAATTACATAATTACTTTTTCATCATTCAGTACAAGTGTGCCACATAAGAATGTCACTATTTGAGTAATTTTAAAGAGACATTATTATGTGACATTCTCATATAACACACATTTATTAGGTGATGATTACATAATTACTTTTCATCATTCAATACAAGTGTACCACATAAAAATATCACCTAATAATATCCCATTTTCATATCCCTTATAATTTTTCTTTATATTTATATATTGTGGAATATTGCACGACTATCCCATAAAAATGAAACTACACTGTCCTCCTCCAATGAAGTAAGATTACTTGACGTTAGAAGGGAAAAGGATAGAGGTATCACATGAGATGGTAAAGTTGTAATTATCATATCAAATCTAGAGCAAAAAATAATAGACAGAGACTTGAAATGAAAATAAAAAAAAAAAGGTACTTTTCACTATAGGTCCCCAACATTTTAAATTTATATCAATTTTATCTCTATTCTTTTTTTGAGCCTACTAAACCCCCAACTTTTCATTTATTATCGTATTATGTCTCCGGCGTCACGTTTCCTCCTCAAACTTTTAATTTTCACCATTAACCCCTATCAATATGACTATTATATCCTTAATTCTTTATTTCCATTATACGTCCTTAACCTTTTAATTTTTATATAATTTTGTCTCTATCATTTTTTTGCACATATAAGATCCCTAACATTTTATTTATTGTCATGTTACATCTCTAATAACACATTTCGTCATCAATTTTCTTATTAAAATTATCATTATATATTTAATTATTTAAATAAAAATAAAAATAAAGAATAATATAAAATAAAAACTCCACCCCTGCTAACCTGTAGTAATAATAAAAAAATTTGATTTACATCAAACTTGATGAATACTTAATTCATGTAAAAAAAATTTCCGATTTGAGAGTCAGTGCAACAGAAAGGATCAGATTTTTTGATTCATCATATATCACGTAGCAAATATAAATTATGGTGGATCCACAAAAATACCTTAATGCGCTAATTCTAATTTTTTTGGATCCACAATTGATGGAACAAATCAGATCGAGACGGATAACAAATCAAGGGCAAATTAATGTGAAAATCACAAAGAGAGATAATAAATTAAATTAAAATTAAAGTATTAGGGTTATCTTTATTTTTAATAAATCAAAAACCAATGTTTTTGGGACAAATCTACCAAATCTGTATCCGCCACATGATTTGTGATAAATCAAAAAATCAGATCCGATTCTCCACGCTGATACTTAGATCAATAACTTTCTTCGATGCGTATTTGATAACTATTGATACCAATATAAATCGAGTTTTGTTGTTATCATTACTTCTAACTGTTGTCATTGAGTTGTGTTGAAGTGAGTTAGAGTGAATATATTTCTTATTTTATATTGTTTTTATAAATAATTAATGGTATAGTGATAACTTTAATAGATATTACCAGTAAAATTTAAAATATTAGGAATGAAAAGTGTTAATAAGGTTATAACACGACAAAGAAAATGAAAAGTTAGGGCTCATACGAGCTCACAAAATAATTGGGATAAAATTGTATAAGAATTAAAAGATTGGAGACCTATAATGGAAATAAAGAAATAAAAGTTAATAGTGAAAATTGAAAAGTTGGAAATGAAAAGTAACGCTGAGAATATAATACAATAATTAATGGACTAAAAAAAATGAGGCTAAAATTGATACAAATTTGAAAGGTTGATAACCTACAGTGAAAATTACCCTTAAAAATCGATAGAGAACCTTTGATCAGGTGGACCGGTTACACACTAGTTCGAATAATCGTATTCGCCAGACAATGGTTGACTGTACAAGTTACGGTGAAACCAAATGACTTATGATTCTGAGTAACAGCTACCATGCAAAGATCACAACCACGGAAAATGATTTTATTCTCATTTATTCTATTGTTCCTTCTGGACAGAATCATAGAAACCAATCAGAAGGAGCCCATTTAAGGAAAGGAAAAGTTTGGAGGTCTCATTTGCCAAAAAGTAGAAAAGGAATCACGGGAAACATTACAATCCGCCGGCCATGCTACCATTTTCTCAACTGAAGCACAGAAGGTATAATCCAGTTTTAGGATAATCAGAAAAACACAATACTCCAATATCGCGCAAGATAGAATATTCTTCCAGAGAACAAGCAAATGAATATGAGAGAGATATAAGAGATGAAATCCATTCTTTTTACTGTATTGATCGAAAACTAAACATCGACAGATTTTTCATGGAAAACCATGAAATAAAATAGTATTATTCATCTGAATTCTCCTGCTCAGAGTTCACATCGGGAACAATAATGTCAAAACGGTTATGAAGATGTCACATTTCGATTCATTTCTCTTCAGAGTCTGATCTCTCAAAAAATGTCTTTTTCAACCAATCAAAAGGCTGCATATATCCCAAAAATGGTAAGAACAATCTAAGTCAGGTTACTGTAAAATAAGACCACAATAGACAAGATCAAGGAAGAGCTTTAGTGATTATTGCACACTTCAAAGGCACCAAATTCTACAAACAACACGTCAATGATAAGTTTGTATAAAAAGGGACATCTATTTCTTAATCATCTATATCATATGTCTCATGTCAAAGAGAGATAAAACATGTGTCAAACCATAAAAAGTTACACTGCGGTGTCAACCTATTAAAGAGCATGATGATAGGATTCACCAAAATGGACCGCACGGCATGCTGTTGCAGGAGTGAACAATGGCACACCAAGTTTACTAAAAATAAGATAGAAATATATCATTTTTGCAGCAGCATAGACCTCAGAACTTCAATTATATGTGCTATATAAAAAAATGTTTGACATCCATATTATACCACCGTTCACATCCAACAACGATTAACATGCCAAACTGCTGAAAACTAATATTTCAATCATGGAGCAAGAGAAAATGATTCAAATATGATTCTGCAAATGGGGGTACCTGCCATTTAATTTTCTATGTGGTAGACGTTATGGATTTGTGAAACAGAAAAGGTTCAAAAGCTGACATATGCTCTAAATCCTATAGTTGTAATGCAAGGAATAACAGGTGGAGTTTATGGGGGGAGGGGGCGTTAGCATTGTGTATTTGCATAAATTAAAAGGATACCTTTACTCAATGAACAGATAGATAACAACGAATCTAGAGATGAAAAATAGTGAAGCTATATCTAATTGTCTTGTGTATCACCATATGAGGGAGCTTTTCTTACAGGTTGAGTTGTGGCCTAAGAATTTTTCTTAATATTAGAAATGTGACATAGTTAGCAACATCTAAATCAAGCTCTTTCTTACACGTACACACACGCGAACAACACCCCTAACAACGCACCTACTAAGACAAATAGTTTCCAAATTCTAGATTGACCACATTCTCCTACATTAGATTGGGCAGAAGATTTTCAGTCTTGAATCAATAACAATAGTCCCATATATGATATATCTATCTTTCCTTCCAACTTATGGTGTCCACCACAATGCAACTTATATTCACATATTGCAAGATGCATGGGAAAAGCAAGATGCAAGAGCTGTTAGAAAAATTATGAAGGATGATAAAATAAAAATGTTCTGCAACCCGAAAAAGCTATGCATCTCTCTTACTTTGTCCAAGTCAGTAATTGAATTGTTTAGTGATTTACAGTTAATTATTGTTCTCAGAAATTTCAAAGATCGGAAGAGCGTCGTCCATGCAACAGAATCAGGTATACCTTTATTTACTGGATCACCAAAAGCAATTCGAGCATTGAATATATAATCATCATTGACAGGTAAGATAAGATCTATAGCAAACCAAAATACACAAAACCTAATAAAAATCGGCCAATCAAAATATTAATTGAAGATCAAATAAAGTTCAATCCAGGTATTAATCGATCTAGATCTATACTACCGAAGAATGGAATTTTAAAGGGGGATGAAGGGGGACCTGGATGAGATACAAGGCGGTGGTGGCAGCGGCGACGCCCCACATGGCGGCGGCCTGGACGTCAGTGGGCTGAGGGCGCAGGCCCGGCCGGAGAAACTTGAAAAGTCCAGATCCTGATGCAGCAGGATTAGCCATTAAAAAACCCTAGATGCTTGATTTTCTGGCATGTTTTCACGTTTACTTTTCGCAGGAACGATGAAAATGATTCTTACCAGGAAATAAATGAACAAACAAATGTTTTTTTTTTTTTTTTTTAATTGTGAAAATTGAAGTAGTACATTTGCAGCATGGGTCCCTTAGATTTTACTCACTTGATATGCATAGCTCACAGTTGTTGTTATTATTATTATTTTTTTTTTTTTTCTTTTTCCCCTCTTTTGGACTTTTTCACTTCCAAAAACTTCCACACCTAAAAAAAAAAAAAAGAGAAGGGGGGGGGGGGAACTTCCGCACAAGCCATAGAATTTCATGAAAAGACCACTTTATTTCAACTTTCTTTATAAACTCTTGCAATGGAGAGAGGGATAAAAAAAAATTGTCCCCTATGTATTTCGTTTGTTCCATATCTCTTTCTATGTTAAGTATTTGTAGTGTGTTTCACTGTTGGCATCCTTTTGGAAAGAGTATATAGAAATTCATTTCATAGTATTTGCATATCTTGAATATATTGAGTGGAAGAAGCTTTTGATAAACTAGTAATTTGCACTTATAAAACATTTTGTTTACACTACCAGTTGATATTGTATTGTACTTTTATTACTAAATCATCTTGTTTTAACGCATTTTGTCAATCATTGTTGTTGATATTGCAGCACACCTTGATACCGATTAACCAAGTTATTAAGTTTGTATTATGTAAAAAAAAAAAATTCCATAAAATCTACGTTCCATAACTTGTAGAATATATGTTCTTTTGATCACGAATTGTCCCATCATCCTCTCCTTCTTTCGTTTGATCATCTATCATTTTAAAAAAACATAGAAATAGTGAATAAATATATTCAATGGGTAACATATGTACATGCAAAAATTTCTTTTTAAAAATATGACTTTTTAAGGCCTGAATGGCTCCATCGATTTCCCAATCGCTCATGAACTGGTTCGGTTCGTACCACATATGAAAGATTGGTTCATAGATTACCTCCCACAACCCGAATCAAACTTGCTCGAAAAGGTGTCTTGATTCCAGTATCATAATCCAAACTCAATTAAAATTCTGAAATTCTGAGAAATTACATATGGTAGCAATTTATCTTTTCAAACAAGAATTTTCATAGCTATTATACACAAAGCAACGCAACAACTTATCTTTAAATTTTGTTCTGCAGCCGTGGCTCATAAGATGCCTTACGACAAAACCACACTTTTTGGCAAAGAGAGAAGAAAGAGACAAGTCAATCCTAAATATAAAGAGCACTCACCTTTTTCTCTTAATTTCTAACTTCCGATTCTTCAGTTTTTACTTAAGTCTTTGAAAAGGCAAAACAAGTGTGGTGTTTATTTAAGAGTTAAGTAAAGTTTTTGGTTGAAAAGTAATAGCTATCCAATAAGCAATTGTTTTTTACACAAAACTTCAAGGGCAAAAGAAAGTATTTGATAATTATTACCCTCTATCTCTAGCCTTGATGAATATCTCCCCTAGCTCCGATGACTATGCCTATTTATCATAATCATGCACATTACCATTCATATATGGAGTATACTTTGTTTGCACGTCACACCTCGTTAGTTTTAGTTGGGTCGTTACAGATATTTTAGGATATTATGATGAATTTAGAGTTTAGATTAGACTTGTTTTAATGTAATGTTTCAAATATGATGATTTATTTATAAATTATGTGGGTAACTATTGTTTAAAAATTAGTAACTCAGTTTGTTATTGAGAAATATGTGTGGCCCTTGTGCTTCCCCCTATGGCATCACCAGGCTAGGGAAATAGGCTTTGATATAATAAACAAACTCGTAGCCCCAAAGGGAAATCCTATAATTGCTAAATTAACCAGTTAGACAGCTTGGGATATATCAGAAAAAAGTTCATATAATTGCTTGACATTTCTTTCCCTGTACAGGGATTATTGCCATTAATTCCTATTAATTAATGACATGTATAAGAGTATGATTAATGTGAGAAAAAAACTCAAATTTTAGATCCCCCCAAAAACCATTTAATGTAGAGGAAAAGAGGGGGGAAAATGCCGGGGGACGGGGGAGGTAAGTTTGGGGCTAAATTTAGCCCTAAACTTACCTTTTTCCCCTCACTATATTCATTAAATATATATATATAATAACTTTAAAAAAAATAATATTATGCAAAATATTGGATATTAATTGTATCATAAAAAATAATGACAAAATAATTTGTACAAAATTTTTAAAAAATAAACAAAATCTTTTAATATATTTTCCCCCAATTTTTTCCCTACATATTATTTTAAAATGGGTTTTTCCTACAGTTTTTTCTCTGTAAATTTTTCCCCCAACATTAATTTTGTTCTAATTGATGATATAATGTCAATTTTCTCTTTAAGAGCATTTTCAATGTATAATTATAGTTATAGTCATAAAATAAATTGACAATTGGCAAAAAAATTCTTATTTAACACATTAAATACTTGGCGTTGTTATGGAGAATGTCATCTCCATGACATTAAATGCTCATGACATTCTCTATGATAATGTCAAACATTAATTTAACCAATCAAAAAATTTCTCTTTTTTTTTTTCTCAAAATCCCTAATAATAAATTGAAAAATATACAATGTTAATATTATTGTATTAGAGGATTTTTTTGAATGTAATGTCAATACTCTTTGATATTTATACACTTAAGACGTTCTATCTTAACTTTGTATTGAAGATTCTCTAAGGTTGATATTTTCCCCATCATATTCAAAAGTTAGATATATCTGATCTTGTAATAGTAAAATATAAAGGGTTTACTTCTATAATCGACCTTTTATTTTAAGTTTAACCAAAATTCATTCATTTCAATAATTATTGAATACTACTCGTCTTCGATGGATGAACCTCTAAACATTATGCTTTGTGAATGGCAATCTTTCCATGCTAAATAAATTAACAGTGAAATAAACAACTCGTTTCTAGCTCGTTTTAGTTCACATCTAATTTTTTGAACATTTTAGGCATGAAATAGTAAAGTCCCGAGTGGATGCCAGTCGCTAGATGCCCATATGAAATCTACTCTCTAGTAGTCTTTCTTTGATAAAGCGCAGAATTTTGGGGGTATAACCCTTCAATTATTTTCCCCAGTCCCCTTGCACATTCTGTTGTGTATATATTTTCAACTATTTGAACTCAGGGCAGCCACTTTTTATTTATTGGATTCTGTCTCAGAGAGAGAAGGGAAGGGAAGGGAAGGGAAATGCGTATTGGCAGGGGGATTCAAGAGATGAAATTATTTGTTGGGTTACTGTTATTATTACTACTTTCTACAAGCAAAAATGGAGTTAGAGCTTCGATCCATGAGTACAAGTACGAGGCTTTCATCCCTCGATACAATTCGTTCTTTTTCCATGGTGGCAGTGAGGGACTCTATGCTTCCAAGATTGCACAAACCCCTAAAACCCTAGTTAATGATGATGCTGGCAAACATGGGAAATCCTTCATCAGGTAACCAGATTTCCTGAAAATTAATCCTATCTTGGGAGAAAGCACAGTGAAGATAGGATCTTTTTTACCCTTTTTTTTCACACTAATTGATTTAAGTGCTATATTGTCTCACTATTTAATTAACTTTTGCGGGCAATCGAGCTGGGTGGTTGTGATATATTTTTGTTTGAAGTTTAATATGGCTTAGTATTGATTGATCCTCCCTTTCTTTTTGTTTTAATTTCGGTTATGGGCTTTGCTTTGCGTAAGACAATATTATTTATTTATTTATTTATTTTTCTATTTGCATCTATCAGTCTGTTGGATCCTTTGAAGCCTTTGGGATATAGACAGAGCAATTGGCTCTTTCTTAAGAAATCAATGCGCATTCTAGTTTTTAGATAAATGAAAAAGGAAAATTAATTATTATTATTTTCTTGGGAGTTCTAGAATCTAAATTACATTGCAAGTGTGGGAAAAGAAAAAGACAAAATGTATAATGAAGTGTTTAAGAATCCGAGCTCAAAAATAGTTAGAAGAAATTGAGACACATTTGTGTAACAGGAGGTGAAGTTGTTAACAGGGGGTGGTTTTAGTTTTTCTATCTAAAGCTTGGATTGAGACAACATCCAGAAACATATTTCTTTTTAAATATTCATTGCAAGAGGACACTTGAACTCATTTGTCATTTCTTCTTTGCTAGTATACTTCAGTTATGTATACTCGAAGGCTTAGTTTTATGAAGTGCCTTTATTTTCTGTAAGGAAATATTTTGGGGTGTGGTGGAGAAGGAAAGAGAGATCATATGGAGATATGAAAATAATTCTTTTTAACTTTTTATAGATATTACGTGGTTGGCATCGAAATTTGATTTTTTTGACCTGTTTTTAGTTTATCAAAAGCTGCCAAAAACAAGCCCTAAATCTGTTATCAACTTCTGCTTTTCCATTTTAAGATTATTCGGTGATTTTTTCCTGGACTGCAACTTTGGTTAGTTTTGCCATGCTCCACTGGCTATTGGTTTCATTTGAAAGCTTATTAGAAGATTCTGTCATCTTAAGTATGAATGTTATTCCATAATTAAAACATCTATATCGGAAGAGCACTTGTTATTCTAAATCATAACATCCTTTACCTTTTTCCTGATTGCTTTAACTTGTGGTGTGTATAGGCTCAAACTCAGTTCTCTGTCTATGCTTTTGTTTTAGGTTTGACTCTATCACATTTAGGAGGCCAATAGAGATAGCGAACAAGCAGAATGAGATGCAGCAGAGTACGGGTGTGGTAGAAGCCATAGTAGTTGAGGTCAAAGATCGGGATAAGATTGGGGGTGATTACATGAATTCAAATGCCATATGTTGTGACCCAGTCCTCGCCAAAGAGGGACACTGTAAAGTAGGAGAAGTTATCATCCGTGAAGACCAAAACTCTGGCTGGCCAAAAAGGCTGCAAACTTCGTTTGAAGGAAAAAATGAGGAGGCTAAGATGACAATTCAAACTGTGGAGATAAATAGAACTGGAATGTACTATCTGTATTTCATGTTTTGTAATCCTCAACTTAAGGGAACGTTAATCAGTGGTAGAACTGTCTGGAGAAATCCTGAAGGTTACCTGCCCGGGAAGATGGCACCTTTGATGACATTTTACGGGTTCATGTCTCTAGCCTACCTTGCTCTTGGACTCCTATGGTTTCTTCGGTTTGTACAGCATTGGAAAGATATAATACATTTGCATTACCAAATAACTGCTGTGATTGGCCTGGGAATGTGTGAGATGGCTTTATGGTATTTTGAATATTCAAATTTTAATGCCACCGGCATCAGACCAATGGGAATCACACTTTGGGCTGTTAGCTTTAGTGCCATCAAGAAAACTGTCTCTCGTCTTCTCCTCCTTGTGGTATCAATGGGTTATGGCGTCATGAGACCCACACTTGGAGGGATAACCTCGAAAATAATTCTTGTTGGTGTTGTATATTTCATGGCTGCAGAAGCCTTGGAGCTTTACGAGCATTTGGGAAATATCAATGACTTTGCTGGAAAATCTAGGCTATTTTTTGTGTTACCAGTTGCACTTTTGGATGCCGGCTTTATTATTTGGATATTTTCATCATTGTCCAAAACTCTGGAGAAGCTTCAGGTACTGATGCCATCATTTTGTTTTGGTTCTTCAGATGCCTAGGTTCAAGTGACTACTGATATTTCTTAAGCTTTATACGTGTGCAAATTAGAAATTGGTTTAGCAAACTACATTGGCCAAAAGAACTGGTACTGCATTCTGCATCTTGATGGTTATGCCAAATATGTCATTGATGTTTATGTCAGGAAAAAAAAAATGTCATTGATGTCTTTAGATTTATTGCCATGAGTTACATTTCAATCATTGGGATAATGCCATCGTTGTATTAAACATTGTTGTTTTTTTTTTTTACCTCGTTAAATATGCAAAATTGTGTCAAGTGCGGTAATCAAAGATAAAGGAGAAATCATGATTTTACCCCCCCCCACCCAAAAAAAAAAAAAAAAACCTTCTCTGTATACTTTGAATACAGTGTTTTAACTGGCTTTCACTTGTTTCTCTATAGATGAATATTTACCCTGATTCTTACTCGTAGATTTTTACTTTTATTACGAAAGTTAGTTACATGTGAACTGTAATGGTTAATAAATTGAGAGAACCCATTCTTTCTTATGACAGAATATAGACCAGGCATTGAATTTGTCACAATCTTTTAGCATCTGGGGACCTATTATGTGTCTTCTACATCTGCTTCTGAGAGTAATTCTTGACATAGCTTCTCATTCGTAGATTTTCTGCTAATACTTTATATATTCTCTGTCTGCATGTTAAATGAAGGAGGATTTGCCTTTCATTGATGGATGAGGGTTCCCCCATTTCATTTTTAGGAAATAATCATTCTGGTTGTGGAAAAACTCTTCCAAAAGCTACCATGGCAAAATTATCTCATTTTGTGTTGAAAAAACCTTCATGTTTCTCTTTAGGAGCTGTCCGTCGTGATAGTGCTACAAACGTGTGTTTCACAATTTACTGCTAAAGCATTATGTTGTTTGCCTTTTTTTTCTGTGATATGTAATCTATAACCTGAGTGTGACTTTTACCAGATGTCCGTACTTGGAATAGAAGGCATAGATAAGAAATATATTCTGAGATTATTCTAACCTCTTATTTTTAATCTTACTAGATTCAAATTATTAATACTTCGTTTTGTTGGTGTTAACTTTAGATTAGGAGAAGTATGGCCAAGCTTGAGCTATATCGAAATTTTACCAATGCCCTAGCTGTAACAATCCTTCTTTCGCTTGCTTGGATTGGCTATGAGGTCTCTCTCTCTCTCTCTTTCTCTCTATCTCTCTCTATCTCTCGCGCGCGCGCGCATATTCTGCATGAATGAGTGCAACTCATTCAGTTGGAGCACTTAGTGGCAGTGTTCTGTGCTTTCAGTTGTACTTCCATGCAAGTGATCCCCTGGGTGAATTGTGGCGAGGAGCCTGGATCATTCCAGCCTTCTGGACTTTGCTTGCATACTTGCTATTGGGGGTGATATGCATTTTGTTTGCTCCTTCACATAACCCGACTAGGTAATATCCAGAATCTGTTATAGTATAGCATAAGTTTCAGTGAACTTATTAACTGGGCATTTAAATTCAATTTCATGTATAGATATGCCTATGAGACGGTTGAAGACGATGAGGAAGGCATATCCCTGACTAGCACTGGGGTTATTTTGGCTGGAGATATGGCTTCCAAAGTGGAAAGAAAGGAAAGGAAAGCATCAACTACAGTGGATCACGTTTTTGGGCTCGGAGAAGATCTTGAGGAAAACAAGAGAGAATGATGCCTCATTTCCATTTGCATGCATACAATCGAGCGATTACAATGTATATATAGAATTGGCATCTGTGCTCAAAATCTCGTTATGCTAAAACAATTTCCCTTTCTTTAACGTGTATGTTCTAACAATTTCATAATATGCACTGATCATAACTAGTAACAAACTCCAAATTGGGAGCATATTGGAATTTGGTCAGATAGAATTGTGTTTCTTCGTCTTTAGCAAACGTCCGCTGCTAAACTTCTTCAACCTGCAAATAGAAATCCAATATCATCCAACGGTATACTAGAAGAATGTATTATTCACAAATAACACACGGTCCATTTTTTTTTTAATACAATTTTAATCAACTGCATTCATGCATTTAAAGAAACAAACCTGAGGGAGGTTCACTAGTTCATAAACAGCTTTTGCTGGTGTAAGTTCATTATCGATAATCCGAGCAACTGCTGTCAAGACTGGCATTTTGACCTTATATTTCTGCGCTAATGCTATCACAGCACCAGCTGTAGATACACCTTCAGCCACCTAAATTTTCAATAATTTCCAAGAATCAGATAGGATTACTGAGACTAAACACAGCATGTGTTTGATAAGTATTAGACAAGTCTTGATGGCACATTAAGGTACCTGGTTCATTGAACCAACTATGTCTTCAAGCTTTTCCCCAGATCCAAGACGAACACCAACAGTTCGGTTTCTTGAAAGATTTACGAAACATGTGAGCATAATGTCTCCAGTTCCAGATAAACCCGTTAAGGTTGTTGATTTTGCGCCCATCTGAATTGAAGATAACGCTGCATCAATAATATGCACAACATACCACTCAATCTAACATTGCAAAAGAATGCCTCCTAAAGAACATCAGTAGTAATATGATCATTTCAAACTAAATAGCATGCAAAAGATCGTAAGGGGTGGAATAGAATCAACCGGCCTTTGTCGCCAACCATCTTATCTCCGAGCAGCCTTGTGCAACAAGAGCTGCCATGGAATTATTACCCAGATTTAGCCCTTCCACAATTCCAGCTGCTATAGCAAGTACATTCTTAAGTGAACCTATTTCAACCCCTGTACCATCACTGTAGCATCAGGGGTTACGGGCTGAGCATTAAGTAATATATCTACATGCATTTTTTACAGTTTCTAGAAGAATATTGAAAGCCACAAGCTTGCTCAGTCTTTTCCTTTTGTTTACGTTTGTGTTCACAAGGACCACTCTAAAATTGTGTGAGAGATAGAGATAGATGGAGGGGCGGCAGCAAGTTTTGTTAATACAAAATTCGACGGAGACATTACCTTGAAGTGTTAATTCTCATGTTTCTATAAGCCAGAAGCTGCTGAACTGCATTTGCCATTTTTTTGTCCTTTGATGCCACCACCATAGCTAAAGAGCGCAAAAAAATTGTTTTAGTCGCTTAACTACAAAGGACAAGAACGTAGACTCTAAAACTTCAACATCTGAAACAAGGTCGGGTTACCTGTTGGCAATTTGTTCAACAACTCCAGAGCAAAGGAAGGGCCAGAGAGGACAACATAGGGCTGGCGAGATTTTTTCAATGCTCGGGGTATTATCTGAGACATCATTCGTAATGTATTGAGTTCTAGACCTTTGCTCAGGGAAATGAAAGGCAAGCCAGGATCAACATAATCAGCAATGCCCTCAAGGAATGATGAACTGAACTGCAATGAAGTATATAATTGGTTAAAACAGTAGATTCTGTTTCGTTAGAAGCATAACAAGACAACCGAAAAATAAAAAATAAAAAAGGATCAATACATGAACATTATTACAAAGGGACTATATACATTTTCAAGGCAACTAGGTCCTCCGAAGATGAAAACATATTAAATTTATTACAAAAGAAAGTGTCTAGCATACAACAGTCTCAAGATAAAACACTACCAGAAGAGAGAAGTCAAAAGACCTGCACGGGCACGGCATGGAAGCAATAGTCTGCAGAGAATAGAGCAGCTTTTGCATCTGTTGTTGCAATGACATTTTCAAGTAGCTTATGATCTGGAACATACTTACTGAAAAGAGAGAGGGCAAGAAATTCAGGAACATCCATTAAGCAGAAAGTTCTCTAGAAAAAGAAACATCACATAGAAAACAAAGTTACATATCCAAAAGGAATATTGAAATGTTAATTTACAGTTGAAATGACACGATGAAACAGGGGGGGGGGGGAATTCAAAATGAAGTGACTCTCACCAATTACAGTGTCTCTCATTAATCGATTGACAAACTTCACGATCTCGTACAAGCATATTTACTTCTAGTTCAGCTTTTCTGTGAGCAACATGGCAGCCATTGCTGTTCCAAAAGATCCACCCCCAAGAACTACCACCTAAGTGCAAAATATTAAAATTCAACTAGGATCAGTATCTTCAAGCAGCTCAGCCTAATTCATGGAAAACCCACAGGGGAATACAAACAACTATCCATTCGCGAAAACAAATTACATATCATAATCATGGTTTTAGTACTCGGAGCTCCATATAGAGATCATAAAATTTACAGCTCCTTACAGAGGCCCTGATAATTTCAAATACCTTCTTCACTTTTCCTATCCAAAATACACTTCTACCGGATTATTTGAATCAAAATCCGTTTCATCTTTCAACCTAGAACTGGACCTTAATTGGACACAATCGAAACTAGCCCAAAATTTGTTGTTTCTCTTCTCCAATTCTTTCTTTTTCTGCTTCCTCCATCTACATACTCAAATAAAAAGTGAGCTAATCCCATCCATATTAACAACATTTTTCCTTCGAAAGTTTAAATTTCTTTCACCTTGACATT
This sequence comes from Nyctanthes arbor-tristis, assembly GCA_963692815.1. NCBI lineage: Eukaryota > Viridiplantae > Streptophyta > Magnoliopsida > Lamiales > Oleaceae > Nyctanthes > Nyctanthes arbor-tristis. The sequence continues at coordinate 28,206 of CAVNYN010202482.1, forward strand.
GCAGTTTCAAGTATCTAACTTGACAAGGTTGATTCGACATATTGATGTGTACAAGAAAACATGAAAAAAATAAAATTGAAAAAGAAAAAGTTTCGACCTTTTTAGTGCGTTCAAGAACATCAGTCTTGGCCTTGGAGCGCCAATAACGGGACCAGCGAACCAGCTTCTCCCAAGCTAGTTTCACCACTTTCCGGCGGTCCTTGCTTCTTTCTGTAGAGCTAGAATCTTGAACACCCTCCCCCGCAACCACCGCTCCCATCGTCGAGTCCACGTCTTCACCGGCGGCGGCATAGAGACGGAGGGAAAAGGCAGAAGAAAAGCGAAAAGAATGAACATAATAGTAATTGGACATTGCCTTTTGAGTTTGAGGTTGAAAACAGAGGTGTGTGGTGGAGAAGCATGGCGGCTCTAACAGTCAAGTCATTGTTACTCTCTCAGAGTACACACGTTCAGTTCAACTTTTTTCCTCTGATTGTCTTCCACGCAAGCGTGGTGCAACTTTTTAGTTGGGTCATTCACTCGCAAACGTTAAAGAACAAACATACAAATTTCCATACAAAAAGATTTGTTCATTATTTCTATTTCCCGTTTTCCCATCCAACATATCAAACAGGAGTGGTATTTATTTCTTAAAAATTTCTAGTATTCTAAAAGTACAAAACGAATTAAAACAAGACAAGTGGATTTAAGATTCAAAAAAATTATTCAATTTAAGATTCTAAATATGATTAGAGACCAGACTCTGTAAGGAACCTAACCTCGTTTTCATAGTTGGACTCTATTCATTAGAAATTTCTAAGGAACTAGGGCGAGGCTCTTTATGGAGCTTTATTTCCAATGAGATACTGTCATGTGACGTATGTCAAGTGAAATATCAGTCTGTAATTAGAGACCGAACTCCATAAAAAACCCAACTTTGTTTCTATAGCTGGACCGTCTAACCCTTTATAATAAATTAAATTAATACTAACTACACATTTCATATGATCCACCCCGGCCCTTTAGTTATACTCCACAATTAAAATCCATAAATACTCGACCACACCACACCTTCTATAAAGTAGTACACGGGTTGAAGATGGAAATCACCGAGAAAAATGTGAAATATTTGGCCATTGTCATGTCAGTATAAAATTTCAGCATGCCTTAATTTCCCCCTATTTCATTTTCCTAGATAATCAAAATATCAACATTCGATAATCCTATGTGATGCAATGGGGAACTTCATTGATCAGAAAACATGGCTTTGCTTGTACAAATTTTGAGAGTACATACGGAGCTCTTGCAATACAGAGCACAATGGAACTGATATTCATGTCTTGCAATTTTGCAGGAGCTCGAGCAGAAGGCCAAAGTTTGAATACATGACTTCAGCTAACTCATCTCTTTAATCACTTGATACTTGCATTTGGAATGGTCGAAGTGCACGGCCCGGATGAAGTCATGAAGGGGATACCTTTGAACGTCGCAACGCCTGTTCCATCAGTGAAAAGATGCTGCATCCACCGGAACATTGTGTTACGAAGTGAAGTGCCTGTTTGATACACTAGTAACAACAAATTATACCATCCTTTTTTTCGTATTGTCGTAAGAGGACTCTGTGTGAGGCGTCAACTACAACGATTGACACCTAATAAGTTTATGATCAAAACCAATTATAATTGGTTGTCAAATGGATCCTTGTATTTGTACGGAAATATTACAGCAAGGAAGCAAGCCAGGAAAATGGTATTATATTGACACTGTTGCAACTTGCAATACAACCATTCATGATATATGGTAAAAACTTATGCCATTTTTTGGAAATCCAAAGCAACAGCATTCGGAGCTAAAATAGTAACTAAGCCCAACTATAACCACTAGGAACACATTAATGATCCAAAGGCAATAGAGTTCTTATGACAGAACTTCTCAATCTTTGAACGTAATAGTAATTAGCCAATGGACCAAGACATTTGCCATTCAGAATATATTAATGATCTGAGGACTTGAAGCTTACAGCTAAATGGTTGAGGACTTAAACAGTAATTAGCTAATGAATCAGACATTCCACGACCCCATGAGTGATGCAAGGATGTGATACAATACATTGACAGACTTCTATCAAATAATTATGAAGTATATTAATTAATTTATAAACCATCACTGTGATGCACATACTGTAAATTTAATAAAGCAAGAATTTCATACCGGGGTTATCTTATCCAACTGTTTCTTCTTAGGATTAAGAACCTCTTCCGGCTTTGCTTCATGTCTGCAAAAAGAAATCCAGTAGTGCGTTATCATTTATGGAGTCTCTAAAAGGAGAACTTCATGGAAATCTAAGGCCGGTAATTCAATAACAAATAACGGGGGGGGGGGGGGGGGGGGGGGGGGGGGGGGGGGGGGGGGGGGGGGGGGGGGGGGGGGGGGGGGGGGGGGGGGGGGGGGGGGGGGGGGGGGGGGGGGGGGGGGGGGGGGGGGGGGGGGGGGG
>CAVNYN010202484.1:0-40240 GCA_963692815.1 Nyctanthes arbor-tristis
CACAGAGAAAGAAATCAAATTCATTTAGTTTACAATAAATGCAAATCTACAATTTCAGCTATAATTGGTGTTCTTAAATCAATGAAATTGAAAAGAGAAAAGAGGGAATATAAAGCATCAAATGATTTGTCTTAAATGTAAGGAAATCAAATTGCGTTGCCAACAAGAAATCACCATTTTCTATCTTTCCCGGCTGACGACAAAGAGGTGGAGATTCATGAAGGGTTTTAGGCCGATTGTGGTGTGAGAGGTAAAAAAAAAGAAAAAAAAGATTTTTTTTTTAAATATTAAAAAACAAAAGGGGTTAAAGAAGGTTATTAAAGTAAGTTTGCTAAGGGATATTTACATGAATAAATAAATGTGGTATAAATTATTGTGATGGAAATATAATTCCCCAATAATATATCGTTTATTTATATGTAAATATTATGTGACCATGGTTTGAAATAAAAGAAATATTCATGCTTTCACATCCGTTTTCATTTATATTATTTAAAAATTAAAATTATTATGGATAAAATAGTATTTTGACAGCGGCATGAGTAAAGTTTTTAGAAAAAATTATGTATATAAACAACATTTACTATTAGTAGAGGTCTCATGATGGATTCCCTTGTATTGGGTATTTTCTATATTTTATTGTATTATATATTCTCAATATATGTGTGTTGATAATGTTGGTTTTCTTGGCACCGTATTTCAGTAGGATAAATAACTATGATCATTTGTACGGCTAGGATGAAGATTTGCAATTGTACTGTAGAGAGAAAAAAGAAAAAAAACACTAGCTAGGCAAAAAAAGTTAATGATAGAATTATAACAAGAAGTAAATAATGGACCTTTAGAATAATTATTATATTATGATGTGGTGCACTCAACAAAATTTTAGTTTGACAAACATGACATATAGAACAAGTGGCTGCGATAACAAGACATTGCGCATGCTAGGTCTCAAGGCAGAAAAAAATTTTAATTTTTCCTTCGGGCCAAGAAAACTTTTTAGCACGAACGGACTTTCCGTATGTGACCAATACCAATATATTCTGATAGTATTCAAATGAATTTCTTAGAACGTTTATTAGGGTTAATTTCACAAAAGATCCCTAATTTTTGAGTTAAGAATCGATTTCGTTCTCAAATTTTTTTCGCTTTCTTGGGTCTCTAATCTTTCAGACGTGTGCTCTTCCGATCTCTATTTTGACACTATTCCCTCAATTTTTCATGAAAAATGAATGTTATACCCTTTTAACTTTTTACCACCCCTCTCAACGTGTTGTCGGAAACGGTAGCCAAAATGGGGGTAAATCCTCCACTCCCATTTGCTGCCGTCTCCGGTAGCAAATTTTGGGGGGGGGGGGAGGGGGGATTCACCCCCTATTTTTGTTGCTTAAAATGACAGCAAAGTTGTTGCCATTTCCGGCAGCAAGAACACTACCAGAAATTGCAAGAGTCTGCTACCATTTCTAACAGCGTTTTAGGGGGGGTTGAATGACCCCCCCATTTGCTTCCATTTGGTAACAAAAAGGCTACCAGAAATGGTAGCTTGGCAGCGTTTTTTGGGAAGGGGGGATTCACCCCGTTATTTTTGCTGCAGTTTCCGGTGGCAAAAATGCTACAATAAATGGCTGCAATTTGCTGCCATTTCTAGCAGAGTTTTTGCCCCCATTGTGGTGGCAAAAAAGGGCAGCCTTTGCTACTATTTCTGGCAGCAAGTTGAGAGGGGATAGTGGATGGAGTAGGATGGGTGTTTTTCCTTTTTTTTTAATTATTGTTTTTAATATTTTTAAATGTTTCGTTTATAGAATTAAAAATTTAAAAGGTATAACCGCCATTTTCATAAAAAGTTAAGGGAATAGTGTCAAAAGGGACCTATCATGCGTATTTATGCAAGGCTAGATACACTGATTTTTAACTCAAAGGTTAAGGACCTTCTGTGAAACTCATCCCTTGATTAAGAGTTGAATTCCTCAGCACAACAATCCCCTGACAACAGAGTTGAGGTCCAGTGCGGTCATATGACCACATTGGGATTTGGACGAGATTTTTCAGTGTTTGGGAGAAAGATTTAGCCTGCATGGAAGGTCAGTCGTGAGAAGGGGGAAATATCGCAGGGAATTGAGGAAGAAAATGCTGGGTTTTCCTTTGGGCAAATTTACAAAAAGTCCATTAGCTTTACAAAAAGTAGCAATTTCATCTATAACTTTTTTTTCAACTTCTAGAGCCCCTAACCTTTCATAAATATTTTAATAGATGGAAATAAAATGACTTTTCACCACCTTATATTAAATAAGAAATAAAAATAATAAAATAGTTTTTTAATAAAAGAAAAAATGATAAATATTTTCTATTATAAGGAAGTTATCGATAGTGAGTGAGAGACCTATTTTCTCCCCGTCAATTACTCGTGCTCGCCCCTTTATCATCCATCTTCTATACTGTAATTTGTCAAAATTCAAACAATTTTTTTTATAGATCGGAAGAGCAATTTGACTGGTGAATGAGAAGATGATAAATGATGCCCATGTGTGTATTTATAATGCTTCATGTGATATATCATTCAGCATATGTGAAAATTAAGTTATGAATTAGGTGCCGCCAACCTAGAAAGGTAGGGTGATATTTTTTATTATTTCTCTTTATTTAAAAGAAACTTTTTTTCTCTATTATAAATTTAATTTAATATGAAGGATAAAATAGTCATTGTTCTCCCTTTGAAAGGTCAAAATGGATCGATTCCATCCATAGAGAGTTTCTGTGAGAATTTTTGAAAGGTTAGGGACTTCAGAGGTTGAAAAAAGGATAGAAATGAAATTATTATATTTTGCAAAGGTTAGGGACCTTTGTGAGATTTTCCGTTTTCCTTCACAATGTCAAATTACAATGCTGCCCTTATTTTAGTATCCATTTACTAAGTTTCATACATTTTATGGTCTGTTAAAGACGGCCCATTTTTCAGCCCGATAAAACTATTTCAACTTTTAAGTTGATGACAATATTTTCGAAACTATGTGCTTGAGGTTCTTGTTTAATTGTTTTTTTTAAATAATTTTTTAAGTTTTGTGTAAAATCTATCTAAGGAGAAAAAAAAAGAAAAAAAGTTCTGTGTAAACTAATCTATTGGATTACTGAAATAATAGAAGGACAAAACATTACTTATTCTTAATGAATTGTTAATCTTATAAATAATTTTAATGCTAACATTTACACTATTCATTTCGTTCAATTAAGAAATCAAATGGATTATTAATCATAATTCAAAATATAATTGTTAATCTTATAAATAATTTTAATGCTAACATTTACACTATTCATTTCGTCCAATTAAGAAATCAAATGGATTATTAATTATAATTCAAAATATGAATTTGAATTTCAACTTTCCCTAAAGCCACCAAATCAAATTCCAAACTTATCATAATTGGGTTTACTTTTTCACTTTGTACTTCTAAGTTTTGAATTGATTAATGCCATTCTATTTCCAACTATCAATATAGTCACTACAAAATCGCGACCACACTGACACAGAACCGTGGCTCCACCACTGCCCTTGATAATGTTAAAAAAAAAAAGGAAAAAGAAAAACTACACTATCTTTTGGACCTTTTAACTATGTCAAACAGGATTGACCTTGCTACCCAGTTTTCTGTTGTTGTTATTGCTGCTGATATTATTATTTTTTGTTTGGGTGAGGAGGTAAGATATTAAAAAAAAATTGAATAAATATAGAAGATAAACTTGGATTAGCGGAAGTAATGCAGAGAAAACTCTAGCTAGGTTTTCCCTACAATATATTCTGCTTTTTATTTATTCATGCATTACAGTCACTTACACATAGATATAATATGAACATGATATAATATATAGGCTGCTGCAGTATATCCGTACGTATGTCTAGATAAAATATGAACATGATATCATATATAGGCTGCTGCAGAAATATCCACTCGATTCATATATCCGTACGTAAGCCAAATTATTGCACCCTGCATGCGCCACGAGAAATATCCCACAACATTAATTTACGTTTTAAGTTGAATATTAATATCAACGAATTATTAAGTAATTAATTAGAAGATGTATATATACTTGGAACAGTCAATGGAAGGGGAGATCTTGTAGGGAACATTGACACCACATTTTCCCGGGATGGCGGCAGCCCTGTTATAGTCGACGCCACTGTAGGAGCTGGCCAGAGATTTGAGGCAAGAACAGATGGACTGTCGGTCGGAGGTGGTGGTGGCTGCACTATAGAGAGACTTAACTCCCTTACAGCAGGCAGCAGGCACCGTATTGCCTGAACCCATAACGTAGGGAAGGCAGGGTCTCAAGTTACTGACCACTGTCCCACACGAGATCGCCGCCTCTGCATGCGGCGCCACTACCATCAGCACCAACCACAACATTGCCTTGACAATTGCACATGATGAACAACTCGCCATTATATTGTAGAAGCTATTTAATGATGGCCGAGAAATCAGCTCTGTTGCTGATTTTAATTTGTAATACCACTTCTTGGGTGTGCGTCTCACTCAAAATGTGTTGAAAGTTGAAGCTTATATAGAGGGGTTTGGAGCGACACAAAGAGAATAAAATAATATTGTCTAGCAAGAGTGCAAGACACGGCATTATATTTTGTGGGGTTCTTGTGTATGATGCCATGTGTGATTATTTGTGCGATTTAATGTTGTTAGTAAATTAAGACAATGCCAACTAAGCGTACTGTATGTAATTTCTAAATGCGTCTTGGCACTAGTTATTGGTGGCCATGATAAGCAGCATTCATAGGTCTGCTGCTTTCAACTAGAATTTTCCTTTCAACCAAATCAAAACATGTACTCGGGATACTTAGGCGGAAACGCACGCCAATATTGTGCACTAACTAATAATTAATTATAAAAAAAAACTCATATATATTATCTTTTTGAGTTATAAGATTCTTGCACTAATTTATTATATTCTTATATATTTTATATATATCGAGTACTTTACTTGTCTTATTTTACTAGATTTTCTGAATGTTTGTAGATATATAGAGATGAGATGATAAATTCTGCAATTAACAGTATATATTGATCACTGGAAAAGGGTGTTAGAGGAAACTTAGGGACTATATCATAGAAGCTTGGAAACTCTAGCTAGCATTCATATAAACTATTCTGCTATATATGTATTCAGATATTCCTGCTTGCATGGAAATTAATTTTTCAAGATCAAAGTGCATGGGATATTTGTTTCTCAAATGAAATATGCAGAAATATCTAGTTCGTCAAAAAATTTAGAATGTCTCTAAATTTTGTCAACTGCTTTACTTTCATGATTCAAGAATAGTATAATTTAATTAAATACACTTATTGTGTCGGAAAAGAGTCTTCATATACGTACTGACATATATACGGACATGCATATATTATAATGGAAACAATAAACTTCGCTAGGATCATATTGGTGGAGAATTGATCAGAAACGAAGTTGAAATTTTCTATACACACACAATATATATATATATATATATATAAATGAGTTCTTTTCAAAAACTTCCCGGGGGTTTTGTAACAAAAACTATTACCCCATGTAGCATGTATAGATGCACACCACGCGTATATAAAATACACATGGCGTGTATCTATATACACCACATGACGTAGGAAGTTTTGTGACAAAATCTTCGGGCGGGAGGTTTTTGAAAATTCTCCCTCCCCTCCACACACACACACACACACGATAGGGGAGCCTGTCTTCATGACATTCTATTTGTCTTTATGACATTTGATAAGTATTTAATTGTGATGTTTAATTACGCTGTATGTATCGTTAGTTATGTAATATTGTGTTAAAAAGTCTGAATTTATGTTTAGTTTGGTCAATTGTAAGTTCAAACTCAAGATGAAAACAGAATAGTACAAGTTGGGACGAGTTTGGACCAATTTAGTATGAATTACAAAAGTTCAGGGGTGAAAACTAACGAAGCTGAAAAGTTGATGCACAAAGGAAGCATGTGGCCATGATATGGCCGCGTGGCTTGATCAGAGAAGGCTAAAATCGTGCGGCTGTGTGAGACTGAACCATACGATCGACCCCATCGTCCGAAATCAGAGAACTTGCAAAACCGCATGACCTCATGCGGCCCATTTAGAAAACGCAGCTGACGGATTTGGAAAGAGAAAATTTTACTCTTCCTATTTTAGTTAGAATTCTTTTTATAGTAAATTTAGTACACAAATTTCATTCTTTTCTTAGAAATTTTACTTTTCCTATTTTAGTTAGAATTCTTTTTATAGTAAATTTAGTACATAATTTCATTCTTTTCTTAGGTTTTTGATAGGTAGTTATTTGTGATGTTTAAATTCTCTATATATGTTATTAATTATGTGATATTGTGTTTAAAAGTTCGTATTTACGTTTAAGATGATGAATTATATGTTAAAGTCCAAGACGAATAAAACTGAAAGACGAAGGATGAAGCAACTAAATTGCATGCGGCCCCATGGATTGTCCATGCGGCCGCATGCGTGACAAGAATACAGACCAGGGAATCATGTGGCTCACATGTGACTATTGTATGGCCATTGTGTGGCCTCATGCGGGCATTGTGCGGCCGCATGCGTGGCCACATGCGTAACCAGTATACATGGCCAAAAGACCGATGTGGGTGCATGGATATCTCATGTCGCCGCATAGATGGATTTTCGCGAAATTTCGAGATTTTCCTGTTTTAATTAGAATTATTTCTATGGAAACTCGGTCCACAAATTGTACTTCTTTTCTTAGGCTTTCTTAGACATTATATAAAGAGGCCAAGCCATAGAAAAAGGTGAGACATAATATTGAAAACATGCTAGAAAAGGAGAGGAAAAATAGAAAACTTTGAAAGATTCGGGAATCAAGTTTGAGATTCAAGAAGGGGAAGCTTGGTGCAAGAGTTCTTCATCTTATTCAAGACCTAATTACCCAGGTTATGCGCTTTATTATATTTGTGTTTTTCATTTATGATGTGTAATTGATTTTAAGTTAGGACTAACGTTGTAACATAGTTGGTACCATAGTTGTGTTTTTCATGTTGAATTTATGCAATTAATTCTTATGTTAAATTCTTATTCGTGTATTGTTTTGCCTTCATCTATATGTCTGATAGATGAATGAATCTATGGACTTTTGTTAAACCTGAGAGAGGAATATTTAAGTTAGCTTATACAATAAGAATCATTAATTAAGACAAGACAAAAAGATTTGCTTGTAGTTAGAACGATCACCGTGGGGTGAACTTCAGAGAGGCCTACATTAATTTCTTGTTGATAAATACATTTAAGAAGATTGTTAACGTGCTCATTTAGAGATAGGTGAAGGGGCCTAATTAAATAGAATTGAGCAGTTTCAAGAAGAGTAGTTAGTTAATTTCGTGAAATTCGATCAGTAACATGGATTAATTGTTACTAGATTAGGTGGTCAATTATGGTAAAGTCGTGAGTCTTAACACATGTCCATCATATATTTCCGTCTGAATTTATGTATATATTTTATTTTCTTAATTTTATTGACTTTTTTATTTATTTTCTTTTCTAAAACCCAAGATTGGATCATTGAAATAAAGTTAAAACTGATAATTTCTTGATAATTTTGGTACTCAATCCGATCCTCGTGGGAGTGATAAGTGATAACTTAGACTCATTGTCCACTGTATTACTTGTTAGACCAGTACACTTGCGGATTTCAAACACATATTTTACACGACCAGTTTTCTTGGACCGTATATTAAGATGTCAAGCCTAGTTATGAGATATACGTTCACACATACATTTTTTTTTTTTTGAAAAGAGAAATTTTATTCAAGAATACAATCAAGCTGGGGTACATCATCAATCAAAATAGGAGGTGAATGAAATAACATACTAAGGCTTGGCAAAGAACCGGCTGCTCGAGCAAGTGAATGAGCAACCTAGCTCGCAGACCTCCTAACACTAGAGAACTCTATGCCATCGAGTTCTAATAATAAAAGTTTACAATCGTCCAATATTAAACCAAAAGGAGAAAGATCGATACGTGTAGACTGGAGAGCTTAAAAAACAGTGAGAGCTGTGACATCTCAAATTTTATGGAGCAAAAGTCAAAGGTGGAATAATCAAACTAAGGTCAAAGGTAGACTAAGATGCTTATTTAATTTTTGAGTTTATCATTTAGGCAATTAAATAAGTTTGAGATTTATATGAAATTTTATTATAAGTTGATAGTTTCAATGAAATAATATATGAAGTTAAGGATCAACTTATAGCGAGCAAGAAGTTGAGGGACTTAGATGTAATTTTTCTAAATCTCTAGGTATTTCTTTTGCATTTTGGGATAATTACATACATTACATACAAACACACATAGAAGAGACGAGAGGGAGAGACCAAGAGAGGAGTTGGAGAATCAAGCAATAAGAGGAAATTCTTGGCAAAATTTGAAGATGGAAATTGGAGGAATGGAAGAAGAAGAAGAAGAAGAAGAAGAAGAAGAAGAAGAAGAAGAAGAAGAAAAAGAACGAGCAATTATGATATGTAAGTAATTTTCACTTGCAAGCTTTGATTTCATATAAATTTTAAGGTTTAGTTTTCTTCAAGGGTTAAGAAATTTTATAGAATTGATTCGTTGATTATGATGTAGTTTTATTGGTTTAAATGGTATAAAAATTATGCTTAGACATGAAAATTGGAATTTTAGTGCATGAAGTTTCTGCCGTTCCCACTTTAGGAGGCCATAACTGATCTATAAGTGGAATTTTAACAAGATACAAGTTGAAAAATGATCTTCTATGAGTCTTCTATCATCTAAAGTTTGAATAATGCTATTTGGAGGTCGGTAGGAGTTTTTATGATATGTTTTGTGAAAGTGGTCAGGGCTGACCCGAGAGCAGATTTTTAGGAGGTGGAGAAATATTTTGGTGTTCATAATTTAGTCTTCTTAAGCACAATTTTGTATAGGATGAACTTATATGAGTGTTCTACCTTATGGGAAAATTTTATAAACATATGATACTGTTCTTGAGTATAAAATGGTTTTGAATAGGCATTACCCAAACAAGGGAAAAACTTAACAATCCTTGTTTAAATAGTTGAACTAAGTCTTGATTCCATAAATGATACACATGTTGGATGGAAGAGTTTAGTTAAGTGTGAAAATGAAGAACTATTGAGCATTTGAGACCTTCATATGTGCTACTATGACAATTGGTAAGATGAGTAATCTAGAATGATTATATAAAGGGAACAATTATGTATTTATTCAAGAATGAAGAAATCACGAAGTATTTAATGGAACATATGACATGTGATCAAAAAGGAGATTTCATGTTGATAAAAATTAGTTGAACTAGAAAGTCTTTAATTGATAAATAAGCTAGAAAGAAGATAGTAGGACTGAGAAAAGATAAGTAAAAGAATTAAGTTACATATTGGTAAAAGAATTGAGTTATATGTGTGAATTGAGAAATATAAAGGAATTAAATATTAAGTAGAATTTTCATATGATTTCACGAGATATGATAAGGGTCAAAAGGAAGAGAAACACAAAAGGATGTTACTTAACCAGTGAGTGGAGACTTGCTCTAAACTTTTGGAAATGAACTTTATTATGCCTTTAATATATACTAGTATATTACCCGTGCGTTACACGAGATGCACAAAACAATAATTATTTTAGATCATTTTTTTCATCATAATAAACTGAACACTACAATATGTAATATGAGAAATGACCTAAGACATAGAAAGGTAATGTTTAAGGAAAAAAATTAAATAGATATCATAAATGAGTAGAGCAATACAATTGGAAAAATACCCAAAACTCTAATCTAAATTTTGGAAGACTTCTTTAAAAATAACATCAGTCGTGGACTTTCTATCACATTCGTTGTCCCCACGTATCACTATCTTCAATCCTCTACGATTTGTCACTTTCGAAATTGCAACGTACAACTGCCCATGACTAAAGACCGGTTTCTTCAAGAGGAGTCCAATATTTAGGAGTGATTGTCCGTGATTTTTATTTATCGTCATTGCATATGAAACAATAATAGGGAATTGCTGTCTTTGGAACTTAAATGACAATCTTGTGTAATGTCATTCTCAAAATCAACACCTTTTGTCATGCATTTGTTCCTGAAAGAATCTTTTCCTCCAAAACATGTTTCCCACGCCTTGTTATAACCAATCGTGTTCCATTACAGAGTCTAAGAATACAAAGGTTATGAAAATAACAATATCTAAGCTATACTATTTTCAAATCCAATGTCCATCGAATTTTACATGCAACCATGATTGCTATTAAAAGACGCAGCGTTGCGAATACAAAAGAAATTAATCATTTGAACACCACGACAATGCGTTTGAACAAATTGATCATTTTCGCAATTTATCCAAGATATAGAACACGTAATTAATTCATTGTTTGTAAACAATGAAGATTAAAACTGATTTTAAAAAATTTATCAAGGGCTAATTTAAAATAATAATAAAAAATGATGATAATATAATAATAACCATATTAATAATAAGAATTATCGTGGTGGTGGTGGTGGTGATGATGATGAGGATGTCAAAAAGGGGCCATTTCATTTAAATCAACCTAATCAGACAACACATGCAGCAGCCCAACCGAAGAGTAAAATGCCAAAATGCAGCCCAAATGTAGCATCCATATATAAACTACCCTAATTCCCATTTCAGACAAAGCCCCAACCCCCACAGCTGCATTGTTGTTAGAGAAGACAAACATAGAGGCAAATTTTCCAATCAAGATCAAGATGAAAAATGAAATTCCAAAACCCGGTTGAAAAATAATGCACGAATTCACTAAAAAGACAAGACAACTGCCAATTTTGTTTGAAATCATCCACAATCGGAGCGTTGTAGTGGTGCCGAATGTGTAAGTCATATGGCGTTCTGTTAATCCTTTTTTTTTTTTTTTTTTGCCCTAATCCTTCTTCTTTTTTTTTTTTTTTTTTTTTTGCCTTTACTGAAGTTGGCTTGTACAAAATTCTTGCAGAACAACAGATCTACAAACCCAACGCTTCTGAAAATGTAAATAAGAAGGCGTGCTAACGTAAATTTTTTTTTTTTATTTTTTTTTGCCTTAATCCATCTTTTAGCCTCTATTGACGTTGGCCTGCACAAAAATTCCTGCGCAAATCCAACACTGTCCGGTTGAATCTTCTGTCATGTAGCACGTGCACAACGACAGTGGATGACCGACTGCTTGTCATGATAACTAACAGAGTCTGAGGAAAAGGTAAGCCCTCTTGAGAAATATAAATTAATCTATAGAGGAAAAAAGCTATAATCTATAGAAAAATATAAATTAATCTATAGAGGAAAAAAGCTATAATCCAGTCAAAGAGCCTAACCGAACAGCATAATTGGTGGCCTTTTATTTTTTACCAAGCCACCTCACAATTCTATAGTACAATCTTTATCAAATAAGTGGTAAAAAAAGATAGTAAAAAATTCTTTAAGAGTAAATGTTGCAAATAACATAGGATTTATGTTGAGCGTGACAAAATACAATTTAGCACAAAACAAAGAAAAACAAACCATGGCATAATATGCACAGATAAGCAAAGAAAAAATAAAAGCTACAAAGAAAATTGTAAAAATTCTCGAAAATCGAAACACAACAAATTAAATTCATTTAAAAAACAGGTTAAATATTAAATGAAATGGTTGCATGGTTTAGATGATTTTTTAGTGGAAAAAATGTGCTATTGGTTTCATCTTTCTTGGACTTTTCTTCTTGAGTCTTGTGGTTTTTTCTACCTTCAGAAAATGGCTGGTTAAACTGCCAACATTATAGTGATAGTTAATATTCCTGTTGAATCAGATGGCTAACACCTATATTCTGGAAGAAATTTTGTGACAACTGATTTAAGTTTGAAGCATTTCAGCATAGCACAATAGAGGAGAGAATATTCAACATTATTTGTTAATCTTGTTTTTTTTACTGATGTTTAAGCTAGGGTAGTTGCCTCATATGAAATTTAATTAGCTTAATATACTCTTCATAGATGGCAAGTTGCCAACCGTTGAACCTGTAACACTCCGCGAAATTTCAAAAACCCCATAGTGGCAATTTTGGGATAATAATTGAATCATTCCCCAAATAATACTCAATTATAAACAATCGGTTAGTGAATTTTGTAATCAGATGGGTAATTGTAGCATTTTATAAAGGTTTGAGGATATTTTGAGTTACCTTGAGATCGGAAGAATAACATAAGTGCTTAAATAGGTATCGACTATTTCTATCGGTTAGTAGTGATTGTTAAAAGTGTAAATAAGTTTAATCAGGTAATGAGTTCGGAGCACAAGAATGCTTAAAGTTAAAATGTGATACTTACTTAGTATAGTTGAAAACATAAGGACTTAATTATGGAGTATACTTAGTTGAGGGGTCATTAAGCAATAAGTGGAAATATCTAAAGACACTTGTACACTTAGACAATTTCTCACATGAATCAATTGGTGACCACTTGGCAATCTCATTGGCAAGAATTCTCTTAGGCTCCCAATTGGACTTATTTTCATTGGTCACTTATAAATTATCTAGGGACAATTGGAGGCCATTTCATTGGTGGAATTCAAAGATTTTTAGAAAATAAGTAGGAAAATTCGTCTATAAATTAGACAAGGCTTTGAGCACCTTCAAAACACTTCCAAAACACTCCTTTTGTCTCTCAAACAAGGCTCTCTTCATATACATATCAAATTCCGACTTAAGTAGCTACTTTGCTTGAGGAAAATACAAGAATTTGAAGGTATCTTTTCACCCACAAACATCCAATAATCTCTAAAGAAGCAAGAGCAAGGTGAGTAACCAATGTTTTGGTATCCATTGGCATGCATGTGTTTTAAAAGAAAAGCAATTGTTTTGATGTCATATTATGATAATGAATGGAATGTTTTATTGCATAATAGTCACTAGTATTGCCTTACCCGTTTTGCATTGAATTGCTTTGAATTGCTTACAACCCTATGACCTATTCAATGATCCCGAGATAGGAAAGATTAATGTGGTGTTTGCTTTGAATTGATAATGCTATTGCTTGGAACTCCGGTAAGGGTCAACTGGGGTTTTTATGTGGATCCACTTGATATTGGATTGTCATATTAAACTTGGCATTTGATGATATCATTGCGCTCTACGGATAGTAGGTAATTCTAATGCTTGGGCCCTATTTTGCAGTTGAAATAGGTTTATGCATTCTTTATGTTTTCTTGAATATATGAAATGATTTTTGTAACCTTGTGGCAAATCAAAATATTGTGTTACTCACGGGGTACTTTGTACTTATTTACCGATCTTTATTTTTTGTAGATGATCAATAGAAAAGTGTATGAGCAACAAGCCGAAGATTGGAGGATGTCACCCGACTAAGTGAGATTATGCATGTAGTAGAAATGGATCTTCGGGCCTATTATGAAGAAGCTCCATTGTTCCTTATGTATTTGGGAACAACATATGAATTTAATGTCTTTTGTGTACACACCCACACACTCCTCCATTATGACAAAGTTTGGAAAGACAAGCCCTTGTTTCTCACTTAATGTTATAGTTGTGTAAGAAAGTGAAAGTGGTAGAATAAATATATATATATATATGTATATAAATAAAGAAAAAGCATAGCATATAATGTGATGATGTAAGAAAACTTTTGTTTAAGATTGAGATCCTCATTTTCCATGTAGAGGATTCCTAATCCTTTGTTCGGTTAATTAAGCAATAAAATGGTCTTATATAGTTAATCGTGTATACTTGCTTTGGTATTTGACTAAAAAACGTTCATGAGTCATATGACCAAGTTACTCTATTCAAGTTTCACAAATGCCAAACAATTTAGTAAATATTTTCTAACATAACTCTAATACAAGGTGGGGAAATTAAAAGAAATATCTCCTTGAGTTTTTTAACAAATTTAAAAACTGATTGAAATAGTACGTCATGTCCCTTGTTAGTACTTTAACTATTTTCAAATGACAAAATGCTTCCACTATCATGCAAAGAAATCACTTATTCACTTATAGAAAAATAACGAGGGTGTGATTAAACCCCTGCTCCAATCTGTTGTGCCTACTGAAAATGCGTAGGATGGATTTCTTAAACACATTAAGGCATTTTCTTCCCTTTTTTTCTTTCTTGTTTAATGTGATTATTATCTTACGTGCATGCATGAGTTTGTCTGTGATATTATCTCCAAATTGTATTGAATGGTCTTTCTCTTCTTAATTGCTACGTCAAAAGAGAATATAGGCTGGGAAATAGTAAAAAAGTGGACTAAGGTACATAATCTGTTTGTTGTCTGGGGATAATTTAGGAGTAGATAAATTTTTCTCCATCCTCTTTGCATTGGAAGTAAATAGTTTTCTGAATATTTTTCTGCTAGTCACGTGTTATTATTGCAAGGCTACTTTAATTAGTGTAAAAAAATGAAGTAAAGTCTTTTCATCATGGCATGTAATTTGTTATTTTTTTTAGGGGAAAAATGTTTTTTTTTTTTTTTCATTTTAACTGATACACAGGAAACTATATTGACTGGTAATGCAGGAAAATTAAATTGATCTGAGATAGACCGAAGGAAAAATTAGCACTTTAACATCAAGATTGAAAATAAAGACTATGCAACCACTACCTATAAATCTCAACATTAGGTAAGCATACATAATAAATCTAATTTTTGCCTTGTGGAAATCATTTATTTCTAATTTAAAATCTGGATTTAAAACATGATTGCCAAAAAACGATTATAGAAACTGTTTCTACAATAAGGAAAGCACTTATCTCTAATGTCAAAATATGATTTTAAACATGATTTCAAAAAAACGAATACGGAGATAGCATATATGATACTATTTAATAACCGAGTGAACAATAGTAAGAGACTAACCTTTATCAGCTCCACTCTCTCTCAAACGCTTCTTCTAAATAACTGTAGACGACAATAACTTCCTCATGTGTATGTTTCAACACCGCTAAAAATGCAACTGATTACGAATGTCTTCCAATTGGTAATGGTTGTATGGCTTGGATGGTTTTTTAGAGAGATCTATTATAGAATGGATGTTTTTATGCTTAGGCTTTGAATGAAGAAAATAAAACGCCGTGTATTTTGCTGCATTTATCTATGTTTACATACGAAATGTGTTTAGGTTTAGCATTCTGCCATATTTATCTACCCTGGGAAGCTAAAAAAGGCCATGATTAGGTTTAGTTTTTCCAAGCAGATGAGTTTAGGCCAAAAGCCAAAGTAATTATGCTTTAAAGCTGAATCAAGAAGATGGTGTGTGCATTGGAAAGATCACAATCTCACCAATAACATCTAGAAAAAATAGAGCAAAAGGCAGCAAAAAAAAAAAGAAACAGTATAGTGAAACAAATAGCATCTAACCGCAGTGCAGTGAACCCAAGGAAAAAAAAAAGAAAAGATAAAGGATAAAAAGGGATAGAGCCACAGTAAGGTCAACATATATATATATAAATGAATACATCTATATATGTATAGGATTACAAATGTGTGTGAAAGTACAGAAATGAAATGGCAGTGTTGGAAACAAAAAATACTTTAATGAAATGCAAGTGTAGTGAACGAAAGATACATGAATAAAACGCTAATGCAGTTAATAAAAAATATAGAAATAAACCCATAAACACACCTATAAGCTCAGTTTCATTGATAGCATTTGAGGCCGTCAACTGGTTGAAAGGCTTGAAATTATAGATATACCAAGGGAAAGCGGAATCGTGATTCTCCGCGATGTGGGTCTTACCAATGAAATAATCTTATACTTATGGTCAATAGCCTTATATTTGCTAAAATGTGCCGCCACAACAAAATACTTTATAGCATATACCTTCCTTTCCTTAAGCACCTTCCTGAACTTTGGCATTAGCTCTTTATTTATGGAGCCATGAATTCGATCGCCCTTTACTGCTATCAAATAAAAATTAGGCGGTATATTAACAACAACAAAAATACGAATGCAGGACACCAAAACAGCCAATATATATATATATATATAATATGAAAAAAATAGAAAAAAGAAAGGATATTTTGACCTCACTGTCATGGCATATAAATTCCAGACCAATCTATTCCTTGCCCATGTTTATCGTACAAACATAAAATCTGAATAATCCGAACCATGCACATGAGCAACTTCTTCGAGTGGGTTACGTCCCTAACCAATGTCCATGCCGGTGCCATTTTCTCTTTCAATATCAACAATCTGCCAATGAGCAAAGGATGCAAAGTGATAAGGGCTTTCAATTCTCTATATATATATAGGTCGTAAACTAAAAGTCATGTTGATTGATTCCATCTCAGTTGAAAAGCCTGTTCAAATGCCCAAAATAATAACTTGCTAGCCACAAATTGACTTTCACGGCATCCAAAAAGAGATAATGCGCTTGATGCCAATTCGGTTTCACGGCTTCTGAAGAGTGATAATATGGCTGCTAATTTGGCTTCACGCTTGATGCCAATTCGGTTTCACGGCTTCTGAAGGGAGAGAGAATTTAAGTCACTTCCCAATGCACGCAGTATGAAAATCACTTTCCAATGCAAAAAAGCCAACTTTACATAGCAAAAGAGATAGAAAGGGGGGAAAAGTAAGAAAACAGCAAATCACACTTTCCCGCCTAAATGACCTGAAGACTATTCCTCTATATAATATATATACATATATATATATATATGATATTGTAAAATTGATTACCAAAATGCTTTTATGGAATTCTTGAGAATTCTTCTTTCATTTGGAAAGTTTATGAAGTTGAGATTGTGACATTTGAGAATTTTCAACGATATGATTTATTTCTTCAAATGATAAATGATTGAAAATTTCCCCATGAAACATGCTATGTTTTGATTTCACAAAAACTTGCAATGTTTCATAATGAATGCATTTCTATAAAATTTCAAAGGTTGATGTTTCTTAGAAAAGTCATGTGGATTTTCCTTAGAAAATTTTATGTGGAGTTATACAAACAGAATGCCTATGATTTTTTATATGAAAAGATGCTACATGATTTTCAGAGAAATATTTGATTTGAAACATGATTTATGATGTATGAAAACCACCAAATTTGTATCCAATGTTATGAAAATGCCGCCTACGGGCAAGGAGCCTATATGGCTCAAGCTGACAAAATGACAAGCCGCCTACGGGCGAAGAGACCCATGGCTCAAGCTGACCAAATGAACGCCGTCCAGGCGAAGGGCCTATGTGCTAGCTACGGCTCAAGCTGGTTATTATGCCGCCTAGGGCAAAGGGGTCATAAGGTACCTATGGCGCAAACTGACGTCTACGCGCATATGACTTGATGTTATGACCATGAGATGTTGGATACTCTTTGGGGAAAATTCTATAATGATCTGGAAATGAAATGATTTTTATAATGTTTTTAAATGCATTTTATGATGAATATTAAATGAGATGATGTCCACAATGTGTTTTAACATACAACAATTTTATTCATGTTGATGTTATGCTAAGATTACAGTTTTCAAATTATGAAATTCTCTGATTGACTTTTTCATCTTATTCGCGATTTTTGAAAGGATATAATGTGATTTCTCAAGGCAAGTTTATTTAAAAACTCTACTCACTGTTCTTATTAGCTCACATATTTTCCAAATGATTTTCTTTCCAGATAGTAATTGGAGTTCGGGCAACACATTAGGATCGAGCCTGCTATTTCCAGAATTGAGCCACCACTTAATGAAGTGAACTGTTATAGGGTTTGTTGTTAGTATGATCTATAGATTTTGATGGGGTTAAGCTACTAGTATACATTGAGAATTCTGAGTAAAGCATACTTGGTTTAGTATAATTTTTCATATATGAAGTATTGTTACTAGTGATGGTGGGAATTATTACATTGTGAAGTGTATTTGTGACATGTTGATGTGTTGGTGTTGGGAATTGATGCAGGTTGGCTTCTGTTAATAATTAGGGGAGATGCTGTTGAAATTTTTCTAGGACAATTAGTATGCTCACGAGTCTTGACGGTAAATTCTAGCTCTTAGTTAGAATTTATCGTCGGTGCATGTCACACTTATAGTAAGTTAGAGGTACTAGGAGTAGGGCGTGTCAAGAGCATCCAACTCCACTATAACTTGGCCGATCTTCATCTCCTTAATCCCAGTTAATGCTTCACGTATGCCTATCAACTCTATTGTCCTTGCGTCGAACAAGCCCCTCAACTTGACAATTTTTGCTCTTAAGAAGAAGGCTCCTTCATCTCTCAAGATTAGTCTAATACCAACAAAATTCTCAGAAGGTGGCTGCATCCATGTTTATCTTGACCATACCAGTAGCTGGTCATCTCCATCACACCGTGCTAGGCATTGGCTTGACTCTTCCTTGAGAGAGGGATAACCTTGCCTCATTCCACTGATTGTACAGAAAGATAGCCAAAAATACCACCTTAAGGGGCTAAGACTTGCCATACTACCTCGTTTCGGTTATGCCAAAGAGCCCAGCAAATCATAACCACATTTTCCCTACTTATTTGCTCGTTTCTAGCTAGGAAAACAGCAACCATTCTTTGAAAGTGTGACAATCACTTAGCTGAAAATCTACCGAGGAGGCATCCCAAACCCCTCTGACAACCCACAATCCATAAGGGAATGCAAAATGGTTTCGTTCTCAGGTGAGCAAACAAGACATAACCCCTCAACATTAATTCTCTTTGCTCATAACTGATCCAATGTGGGAAGGACGTCCGAGGCTACTCTCCAAATGAAATTCTTAATCTTAGTGTTCCAAACAAAACTCCACAGCTAATTGACCAGGTGCGGGAGAGGTGGAGAAAGAGAGAGAGAGAGTGAGTGAGTGTGTGTGTGTGTTGGCATGATGAATGTGTTGGCCTAAACGATAGCCACTTCACACAGTATAGGCTCCTTGAACATCATGCTTCCAAAATAGCCTATCATTTGTCTCCCCAAACCTAGTGGTACTTGCAAAATTAAATTCCTATCTCTAGGGTTGAAAAGATCATGAATAACCTCCATATCCCAGCTACGAGTATTGGGCATCAGAAGCTGATTTACAGTAATTGCCTCACCATCCGGAATTTGAGGAGATGAAATAAAGCCATTCTCATCATCAGGTAGCCACAGATCCCCCACACCCTGACATTACACCCAGTGCCAACTATAAATCTTGTCTCTTTTCTTAGAAGGAGCTGACTTGCCTAGATGCTTCTCCAAATAAAACTCGGATTGTGTCCCAGCTTCGCTTACAAGAAATCTGCTGGGGAAAAGAGCGAGCTTCGTATATTTTAGTGACTAAAGCTTGAGGATCCATCAAAAACTTCTATCCCTACTTTTCCAAGAGTGCCAAGTTTATCTCATGTAACCGCTTGAATCCCAAACCCCCACGCTTTTTAGGATAGCTAAGTCCCTCCCACCTCATCCATGAGATCCCGCTCCTCATCCATGAGATCCCCCTAACTGCCCTTTTATTAGCTTTCCACCAGAATGCATTCATGGCTCGTTCAATCTCCGCATAAAGTTCATTCGGGAAGAAAAAAACACTCATAGCCTAGTTGGGTATACGTTCACATAGGCACTGAAATACTTAATTTCTTTACGATTTTCTATTGAAATTTGGTTTGGTTTTTGAAGAAAAATTTGGGACTGAATAATATTAATGCAATAATCTTTTTCTCTAGCCTTATTCATCAAAACCCAATTATGTATTCTCACTCTTTTGTACTTAATTTTATCAGCTCCATGGGTAGCTAAACTTCTTTTCTTAAGACGAACGATGCAGCCCCATTGTGAACCATGTTTGCTAGTTTGTTGATTCAACGCCTAAAAAGTGATTTCTGGTTAATTCTTTATCGTTTTATTGTATGGCTTTCACTTACTTGGCATGTGGATGGGTGGATGTTTATGGGTTTACATTGAACTCGAGAGAAGAATACATGAATTATATATATTTTTTAAAATAGAAACAAAATATTGGATATGTATAAATTGTTCACATAGATTTCTTTCTATTTATTATATAAGCTCCTGTATGTTTTCATGAAAAGGAAAACTGAAAATCCTAGCTAGTTCACAACTGGCAACAAATAACGATGGCTCCCAAGCGAAGAAGAAGAAGGCAGAACTTCAATAATTACCAGCTGCCAGAAGACGTTACGACGGAGATCCAGCTGTCAAGACTTTCAATGAAAACCTTTATCTGGTTCAAGTCCGTTCACACCAAATGGCACAAAATAATCTCATCTTCTTCCTTCGTCCTGTTGCACCTCTAGCCACCGCTCTATTTCCAACCCCTACAAGGCACTCTATCCGTTTATATATATATATATATATCTATAAAACAAACGTAATTTCATTGATTGAAAACAAGCTACAAGACGCGCCATATGAGCCACACGGGGCAAAATAGACACAACAAGATAGACACGATGGTACTAAGCACGAGACAAATATACAAACAGACAGTACGCAACCAAGGCCCAAAAAAGCAAAACCCAAAATAGATAGGCCAAGGGGCGGACAACAATCGACAGGAATTCATTAGAGTACACAGACAACAAACTCATAAGAAACATAAAAGAGGAAGAACAGCAACACCGACGCATGAATTAGACTAGGTGATAAAGAACATTAATTTAGATAAGACAAAGAGACCTACTTGTGGTTAGTGCGGTCACGTGAATTGAACTTCAGGAATATTTACATGAGTTTCTTCTTATTAATGCACTTAAAATGATTGATAGCGCGTTCACTTAGAGATAAGTGGAGGGGCCTAATTAAGTAGGACTAACTAGCTTCGAGAGAGGTAATTGATTAATTTCATGAAATTTGATCGTCAACTAAACTTAGTTTTTGTTGAATCAATGAGCAGGTAGCTAGGGGAATCAATGATAGTGAAATTGTGAGTCCCAGGATCACAAAATCTTGAGAGAACTTTCAAAAGTAATTCGCTTCTTTTTAACTTGCTTTATTTTTATTTTTATTTATTTGCTTTCATAACAAATCTAAATTTTGATTGTTTTAATTACAGCGTGAGTTGAATTTTCAATACATAAATCTTTCCTCGTCAGATGACAAACCTGACTCAAAATCCACTCTATTACTTGTACGATCGATACACTTACAGATTTCACACACATATTTTAACAAATAATTCTAAATGGACCAAAAATAATTCTAAATGGAAAAAAAAAAGACAAAGAGGGTAGCAAAAATGACAAGTGGCTCATGTAATTGAGATTGATGAAAGGTGATGTGATGTATTGAAAAACTAGATATTGTCATGTGTCAGTTTTGTTTAAGTTTTTGTATCTCTTTTTGTTCCTCTAGCCCAACTCTATTTTAACAGGGAACATTCTATGTATTCACCTCTGGTTATACATTTTTTCTCCTTATTCGTCAGTAATGTTTTTGTGGCTGTCCAAGAGGCAATTGCTGCGTTAGTCAGCTCAATTGACTTAACATGTATATGCATGTTACAAGACATTAATTAGAAAGTTATGATGAGAGAAGCTTACAAGCCACCAATTTATAACAACAAATAACAATTAACTAATTTGTCGTTGCTAGAAAATAATCTGTCTTCAAAGTCGAATAGGACATGTTGCAATCAAGTACATATTACTTTATTCGAGATGTATTAATCAAAGATGAACAAGTTGAACTGAACTAATTGCCAATTCAAAGAGTAAGTTGTGAATTTCTTTATAATTAAAAGCACATTTAGTATCAAAGCTCAGAAGTATAAATTAAGCTCACGAAGAACATAACCATTAAGTAATTGTTTATAATAGTATATATATTAATATTTTTTCGAACAAACACACACTAATATGTTTGAGCAGATAAAAAATAAAATTAGTATCATTTAAACTTGTTGTAGCTTCTTTTTTTTTTTTTGTTTGAATATTATAAGGGGGATTGTAGGGGTAGGGAATTGAACCCTTAAACAAAATGTGAGAAGCCAACGTGGATGCCATTATGCTGGGTTTTGGCCTTTTTTTTTCTTCTTGACCCCAATGGTTTTGGCAGCCTTGTAGTTAAGTGTTATTTAATTCACTTTAAAATATGTTAACATTACTTGATTTTTAAAAAATTAATAGGGTAAATTTCACTGTTAGTCCCTAACTTTTTAGCATTTACACAATTTTGTTCTTATTCTTTTTTCTTCACCCTATAGATACCCAATCTTTCATATAATACTGGACTATTTTTCCGTTAAAACCCTTATAAATTGACCATTTTACCCTTATACTTCTAAAGTTTGAGGACCAAAAGTGAAAATATAAGTGCAAAATGGTCAATTAGACGAGATATTGACGGAAGGACGAAACTCAACTATTATATATGAAAGGTTGAGGACCCCAGAGGTGGGAAAAAAGAATGGAAACAAGATTGTGTAAAGGATGAAAGGTTGGGGGACTAATGGTGAAATTTTCCCAAATTAGTATATATAAGGTATACCAACATATAGAATCAGTACTAATATAAACAATCATATATAAACTCCCTTTGTAATCCTGAAAAAGGATCATTTGAGCACGAGGTGAATTAATTAATTAAGGACTATTCTGTCACAAATATTGGGGACAAAATTGCAAGGAGGGATGTAAAGGCTAAGATTATTTGCACTAATTAACGTATTCACAAAATTAAATGTTAGTTGTTGTCATCATCATTATTATTATTATTATCATTATATTGTTGTTATAATAATTAATTATTTTTAGCGTTAAAAGAGGAGTATAAGTGACCCTAATTGATAGATGGAGTATAAACTTGTCATGAAATCATATCAATCTTGGCACAGGTTATCTCTTCAAAATTACAATGAGTACCATAACTCGTTTAACAAGTTAGTTGGTTGTAGTAATTTCAAGTACTAGTATATTGATGCTTTGAACTGAAAAAAAAGTATGACAAAGTGGCGATGCATGCCACACACAAAGACAATATCTGTTGGTCAACTCTGTTTCTCTTTGTGATAACTTCACTCAGTAACTACTTATCTTCGCCCTTTTGACTATATATGTATAGCATTTAGGAATATATATTGCTTCAGTTTTCATGGCTTCTTGTTAATTATTATTATTATTATTATTATTATTATTATTATTATTATTATTATTATTATTATTATTATTTACGGTGTGGATGAATGCAGAATAAGAAAAGGGGGATGTATACATCAAAATGATAGATGGCAAACATACTTGGATTAAAGTTAAGGAAATTAAATAGCTAGAGTAAAAAGTAAGAAAACTCTCCAGGTTTTCCCTACGTTCTGCTCTTTATTTATTCATTCGAAG
Organism: Nyctanthes arbor-tristis; assembly: GCA_963692815.1. NCBI lineage: Eukaryota > Viridiplantae > Streptophyta > Magnoliopsida > Lamiales > Oleaceae > Nyctanthes > Nyctanthes arbor-tristis. The sequence goes on from CAVNYN010202484.1 coordinate 23,329, forward strand.
TACACTCCAATTAAACGTAAGAGATATATATAGGCTTCTTCCGCAGAAACATCGACTCAATCGACCCATCCGTGTGTCAAATTACTGCACCCTGCGCCACAAGAAATATCCCACAACATGAATTAACGTTTTAAGTAATATGGATCAATTAAAAATAAGCACGTAATTAGATGCATGCATCATATATACTTTGAGCAGTCTGTGGAAGGGGAGATCTTGTAGGGAATGTTGACACCACACTTTAAGGGGAGGCCGGCAGCCTTGTTGTAGTCGACGCCAATGGAGAAGCCGGCAAGAGATTTTAGGCAAGCACAGATGGACTTTCGGTCCTCTGTGGTGCTGGCTGCATTGTATAGAGACTTAATTCCACCACAGCAGCCACCTGGGACCGTAGCTCCGCCCATCACGTAGAGAAGGCAGGAGCTCAAGTTACTTATCACCGTGTCGCATGAGATGGCCGCCTTCGTCAGTGGCGCAACCATGGCCATGCACATCACCGCCAACCACATTGCCTTCACAATCATAGCAGATGAAGCAGCCATTAATGTAGAAGCGCTAGCTATTCAATTACTATATGTTCAATGGATGGAGATATCAAATTGATCAATTGTTTTACTTAGAAGTAAAGAGTATCTTTTAGTTTGGTGCGTGTCAAAATGTTGCCAAACGTCAAGTATATATAGAGAAGTAACTTTACGTTACCATCTAATTGTGTCAAGTAAAGTAATTAATGGGGGACTTCATATCGTCCACGAGTATCTAGTTGGCCAATGAAAATTAAGACAATTAGATAAAGATGTATGAGTCGATTAATTATTATACAACAAGTATTCATTGGACACATTAAACACTTGCTACATAATACATTAGACTCTATAAGATAGTGTTCAATTGACACTATATAATATAGCAGCTAGTTTGGTTGAATTAGTTCTAGAAGCTGTGTCCAATTTTTTGATGCCCTGTGATTTGTTGGGTTCAATTTAATGTTAATAGTACAATGATTAAATGACAAGCGTACTATATTTCTAAATGCGTCCTTCGCACTAGTAATTGATGGCTGCCAGAACTACGTTATATGGCCATAACATGCGGCATTCATATGTCATGCTATTCTTTTTCATTACTTTTCTAGATTCCTTTTTAAAAGCTTTTCTGAAAATTTTTTTAAAAAAGTTTTCAGTCACGCAGTATGTATAGACAAGTGTCACATGAATTTAAAAATTTCTCGAAAGTTTCTGAATCATGTGGATTTAAACATTTCTAGAAAGTTTTTGAAATTTTTTTACTTTTTAATTTATATCAATTAGTAATAATGTTCAAGAAGTACTTCAAAAAGTTTTCCCACATGTAAATTCCTGAACCCATGTGGTGGTTCTCCAATGTGCCATGCACTTCTTGAACATTATCATATGGATTGATGGCCTTTTGCTTTTCTTCTTTTCATTAAATTAAAAAAAAAAAAGGTGTTTTGGAAGAGAAATTTCCTTCAACCAAATAAAAACAAGTGCTTGAGATAGTTGAGATAGGGGGAATTGGCTTCTTTACATGCTAATCGGGGTGCACCAATTAATTCTTTAATGGAAAAAAAAAGGAAAAGAAGTTGACATTAATTTAGATCTTTTCGACTTAAAATATTCTTGAACCAATTAAACTACAAAATCAGGTTGTCAGTGTTTTTAATTTTGATCTACATCCACGGCTATTAGGCACACATATTGGCAAGGAGAAGCTAAAATGGTTTATAAAGCATATATCGCGGTTAATTTTGGAGAATTGGAGTGAATACGAATTTTGTTGAGATTTGACTCAAATTGATTGAAATAAATAAATTGGGAGCAGAAGAAGTAATAATTAATTTAATTCCAAGTCCTAACTCAATTAGTTATTTTGAGACTAATCTTGTATTACGAAAAATTGAAAAATTTCAAGCAGGTACCTTAGGCACCTCATTTACACCCACATAACTTCATCCTCTGGATATGCCATAAATGGATTGCCTTATATTAATACTGAAAAGAATTCCTAAGAGCATCCACATTGATAGTGCTAAAGTATGTTATTAATGGAGTTGTTAGTTAACAACTCAAAAAACAACCTACATTGGTGTTGCTAAAAGCATTTAATTTAACAAGTTGTTAGTTTATTGTTAAAATTAACAACAAACTTAACATTTTATGTGGTATTATTTCTTCTTTTTTATTTTAATTAAATTGGGATTGGTCTACTATTTGACTATTGAATTGATTAAATTTAACACTTTTATATAGAATCAAAAATGTAGTACAAATTAATAGTTGAACTTAACTTGCTTATGTGTCCTTAAACAATCATTAAAAACTCTACTTTTTGCTTATGTAGATAGTTAATTTTAGCACTACCAATGTGAATGCTTTAAAAGGATTTTTATGTCCTTAATTACAATAAGGAAACTTGTTTTCAGTGTTAGTTGATATATTCAGGGAAGTAAAAGAGCAAGGTAATTGATAATTAGCAATTTTTTTTTTTTTGGAAAGTAATTAGCACTTGTTTTTATTATCTCTGTATAAGTAGCTCAAGTTGAAATGCCTACATGATTCAAGGGGGAGAAAAGGTTGAAACTGTGTACACAATTTTTATTTTTTTGGGGTTTTGAGGGTGGGGTGGGTAATTGTAAGGTTTTAATGAGGAGTAAAATGGCCTCTCTCAACATGCTTGAGAAGTGCAAGGACTGATTAGAACAATGTTTGAAGTTTACGAATTGCTTGGAAGAGAATTGAGCAAGAAGGACCAATTAATTGCAACAAGAGGGAGGAGAAGGAGAACTGGGGACTAAAGTAATATTTTGAATTATATGTTGTGGTCCTTGCAAAATGGATCCCCAATAAGATCGTGGTAAGAAAGAGTGCTCTCATTAGCAGCTAGACAACAAAATACGATTCGAAGGGAAAAATAGCTCATGAATCGATTATGTTGGGCCTGTCTTTGATCCTCTTTCGAGAGTTTTTATATGTGTATGTATTGGGAGAAATCATATATAGTTATTAACTCTATTCTATCAATTACCCCAGAAATCCACCACCGAGTTCCCAATTTTTAAGTGCAGTGGAATTGATAAACGGTAAATTGCGAGAAACAGAAAGAACACAGGATATGTTCGGTCCGAAGACCAAGACATGTTCACAATCCCCAACAAGGAATTGCTATGTCCTGCCATTGAGGCTTTATAAGAGTAGATCTGCCTTTGTACTATAACAACACAAAGAAAGATACAATCAAAAAGAACGAACAATGAATCTCGCAAGATCACTCAAGATTAGCCCTTAGAGATGCCCTAATCGTCACTAATCACACAAACCCCAGAATGCTACAATATCACATAAGATAGAGCATAACTAGGTTACACAAGATCCTAACTAAATGAAATCACTCAAGAATTTCGTAGAAGATCACTCAAGGATTTACAAAGAAATTCTGTTAAAAAAAAAAAAAAGTTATAGAGAAAAAATATCAACATAAAAGTTGAAGGCAGCAATTGAAATAGAAGGGCTACCCTAATCTGGACTGATTAGGGTATATATAAAGAAGGCATCAATGGCTAGGATTTGATGATGGAGATCCAATGGTCAGACTTGCAATGGGCCAACTAATGGGCTGCAATCATTGGGCTAAGAATTTGGATCACAATAGATCAACAATCTCGACCTTGAACCACATGGTCAGACAGTATAGTGCAGAAGACAAACTCACTTATGTCAACACTCCCTTGTTCACCTACAAAAGAGAACAACTACAGAATTAGTAAATTTCACAATTAGAAATAACAAATTTTTTTAATTTTTTCATTATTTAAATGAAAACAAAAATTCATAAGACAAAATAAAGGAAATAAACTGTCAATATTGTAACCCCAGCCTGCTAGGTTACAACACCAACCAGTAAATACTTAACATGTATCAATGTTTAACATTGATAAGCAAGATTGGAGCAAGATGAGAACTTGCTAACTGGCAATGGTTTAGTCCCCCATATCTGAAGGATTAAGTTGAGAAGGAATCTTTTCCAGTGCTAGTTCTCCCTTTGTCATAATCTCTCTGATAAAATGAAGTCTGACATCTATATGCTTTGTCCTATCATGGAAGATAGGATTTTTGCATAATGAGGTAGCAGACTAACTATCTGAAAAAGCAAAAACATTTTCTTGCACAAAGCTTAACTCATTCACAACACCTTTCAACCATAAAGCCTCTTTCATGGCTTCAATAATAGCCACATATTCAGATTCAGTAGTTGATAATGCCACAATGTGCTGGAGTTGAGATTTCTAGCTAATACAAGTATCACACAAAGTGAACACCTAAAAAGTTGTGGATTCCTATTGTCCCTGTCATTTGCATAAGTAGCATCAACATAGCCTTTTAACTTTGTGCCTTTACTAGAATGACGATAGACTAATCCTTTACTAGAATTTCCCTTAAGGTACTTAAAAAGCCACTTAAGAGCTTGCCAATGCTACTTAATAGGATTAGCCACTAATCTACTTAAGGTGCTCACAGCATAAGCAATTTCAAGTCTTGTACAGACCATTAAGAACATAACAGACCCAATGGCATTTGCATATGGAACATATTTCATATATTCGATATCATTGTCAGTATAAGGACACTATTCCTTACTTAGTATGAAAGGATTAGCAAAAGACACATTAACAGATTTAGCATCACTTAAAGAAAAATTTCAAGTGTTTTATTGATATAAGATTCTTGTTTCAAAGTAAAAATACATTTATCCCTATCTTTGAAGATATGCATACCCAAAATTTTCTTAGCATCTCCTAACAATTTCATATTAAATTCATTGCTTAAAGAATTAATGACATTGTTAATCAGTTTCACGCTGGAACTTATCAAAAACATATTACAACATATAATAACAGAAAGATTGGAGCATCATGTTTAAAATAAAGACAGTGATCATATTGACTTCTTTTAAACTCAAGCTTGAACATGAATGCATCAAATTTTTTGTTCCATTGCTTGGGATATTGGTTTAAACCATACAGAGACTTATGTAACAGACATATATAATCAGGATAAGCATTATCAATAAATTCAGCATGTTGTTTCATAAAAATTTCCCCATTATATGTACCATGTAAGAAGGCAGTTTTTACATCCAACTGTTTCATTTCCTAGTTATAATGAGCAACTAATGCAAGCATTATTTAACAATTGTATATTTCACAACAGGTGCAAATATTTCAGTGTAATCAATACCTTTTTAGTGTAAAACCTCTTACCACAATCTTGGCTTTATATATGATAAGATTAGATGAACTAGCACCTTTCTTTTATTTTGTAAAGCCATTTACAGTCAACAACAGAATGCTATTCTCCACAATCAACAAAGTTCACTTACTACAAAAATTCTCTCTCTAAAAAATCCCACCATCCTCTCTGTAAAAACTTTTTCTGCCTGAAATTTTCATTTTTTTCCATGGAAGATGTCAATCCTCCTCCCAATGCTCCACCGGATGGTAGTGGCAAGGGCCCCTCCACTGAAATCTCCCATTGAAAATTCTCAAAGGGCTGGACCCCAGCTAGATATCGACTGAGGTAAGAAATCTGCAACCTTTTACTAGAAAACTTCCACCATCTTTCCAAAGTAACACTCTTTCACACAACCAAACTCCAAGCTGGCAAACTAAAAACCAAAATTTCACTACTAAGAATCGAGAAAACCAAAAAGGAAATATCACTCAAACCTCATATGGAAAACCGCTGCCAGAGACCCAACAAAAAAGCTCTACTGAGGTTATGTGTACTAAAGCCCAAGGAACTTTTGATTTTCCTATTCTAGAGTCTACAAAGTTCAAAGGAGAACTGAGTGCTATCTACTCAGAGGAGCTAATAGATATCTTAGAAATCCCACGTAAATTTGTGCTTGTTGGTAAATTTTCATATTCTAGGCCCAGTATGGAAGTCATCAGAAAGGCCTTTATTTAGAGGTCATTATGCTGTTGGTTTGTTAGATTCTTGGCATGTCATTGTGCACTTTTCACTTGAAGAAGATTACATGAAGTTTTTTCTAGTTCCAGTGAGAAATATCCAAGGATCGCAAATGAGAATCCTCAAATGGAACAGGAAATTTAACCCTGTAGTTGAATGCCCTATTGTTCCAATGTGGATCCAATTGCCGGGACTATCTTACATATTTTTTTTTAACATTTAAATGCCATTAAATCGACTGTTGGATGCTTAAGAAACCCTATGAATGTGGACCGAGCTACAGCAACTAAGATTAGACCAAGTGCTACTTGGATTTGTGTCAAAATTGATGTTTCTTAGCCAAGACCTGAGAGGATTTGGATCAGTATGGGTACATCTGTTTTTTGGCAAAAGTTTATTTTCAAAAATCCACCTGCATATTGCTCTCGTTGTTTTCACCCTGGACAGAATGAAGAGAAGTGTACGTGGATAAATAAAATTAAGAAAGGAAAAGAAGTTGTCATTGATAAAAATCCACTGGAAATAAGTTCTACCGATCAGGCGGTGAAAATTGTTAAAGAGGATCCAAAAGCTGCGGGAGAAAAAGAGGCTTCAAATCCAAAAGAACCTAGGCTTGAACATCACCAGATAAGGGCAGACCTAAGATGAGTGGAGCTATAGAAAGAAAACTCAAAAGAGCCAAAAAAAAAAAAAGGACAATTTGGGCAAGGAAAAATAGGGAACAAACCAAGAGAGGGAACATGATACACTTAAATACCGAATGGTTAAAAATATCATTAATCAAATTAAATACCGCCTATGGACCAGGCCACACCAACCACCAAAGCTTTAGAATTAGGCCCAAAAGGAAAGAAAGTGAGAAAAGAAGGCTGTCCAGTAGAACTTGAAGATGAATTTGAGCCTTTATCTTCTAAATGGAAGTCATCCAACAAGAGGAAAAAAAACCCAAAGGAAACTTAAAAAGAAAATGATAAGCTAGACAGAAAACTGGGCTTTCGAGCAAAATAGCAGCCCAAACACAAAAAACAGTGATTTTGGCCTAAATAACGACATCTTGACACTGGAGAAGGATGAAGCCCAAATCTGTATCAAATTCTTGGGAAATTACAGAAGATATAGATAAAAAAAAAAAAAAAAAAAACAACAACAACAATGGCAATTAAACTAGCTCTAGTGGAGAAGGAGAGTAATAATAGGAGGCTATAGATAAATGAAATTTTCAATGTGTTGGGAAAGAAAAAAAATCCTAAAAATGTATCCGGAGAAGACTCGGGATATAAAAGTACATGGAAAGAATCAAATAGTGAACAGAAAAGAAATGAAGAAGGCAAAGGTAAGCTTACAGGCTCACTATCTTTATGGTTAATTACCTTATCTAGAATGTGCGAGGCATCACCAAAAATAATGCCAGAAGAAGGCTGGATTTCCTCACTCAGGAGCATATGATTGACTTGATTGCTATTTTGTAACCTTTTGTTGATGGCGTAAGATTGGAAACTATGGAAGGATGTTGTGTTTTGTGAATACTTTCACTAATAGCAACGGCCATATTTAGATAATGTGGAAACAGGGAGTGGATTGTGAAATCATTTTCAATGGCAGTCAGTGTGTTCATTCTGTGATCTTTGATAGACAGGAAAATAAAGCTTCTTTTTCTTTCCAGTTTATACGAGCTGCAACTATGTTACTAGAAGGGACCTTTGGGATAATCTAAAAACTTTTGTCAGTCGTACTCGTGGTCCATGGCTGGTTTGTCGAGATTTCAATTGTATTTAGAGGGCTTCAGAGAGAAATGATGAAAGAATTAGCAGAAGAAGGCCTATTGAGGATTTCTTGGATGTTGTGGATGGATGTCGTTTAACTGACCTTGGTGATAGAGGAGTTAAGTATACTTGGACTAATGGAAGAATGTGCGAAAGACTTGATAGAGCTCTTGGCAATGCTGATTTTATATCTGATTTTGATTTTGAAGTCTATGTCCTCAATCTTAGTATATCTGATCATTGCCCCATGATTATTGAAAAATGTTTTGGGCAAAATAGAGAACCTCTTTCTTTTAGGTTCATCAATGCGTAGACAACGCATCACTCTTTCCTTAATGTTTTTAAAAGGTCCTGGAAAGAGCGATAGAGGAGAATGAGCTATGGTTCTTATGGCATAAACTCTTGAGACTAAAAAATGTGTTGAAAAAATGGAACAAAGATATTTTTGGAAATATTTTCTCTAAGGTTATAGAGGTAGAGGAGATGGTGGATAGGTTACAACATGACTATGATGATAACCAAACTTTAGATGCTAGAGCCAATCTTCATAAAGGGAAAGCTATTTTGTTGAATGCTTTGGCAAATGAGGAAATATTTTGGAAACAAAAAGCTGGGATACATTGGCTAAAGGAAGGAAAAAATAATACCAGATTTAATCATACTAGGGTTAAAGGGAGAAGAATAAAAAACTGGATACATGTGATTGAAGAACAAGATCAAACCATCCAGGAGGAACTAGAGATTAGAGACTCTGTGTGAGGTATTTCCAAAAACTATTTCAAACTACTAATTGCCAGGAACATAAGGAAGTGATGGACTGCTTAGAGTCATGCATCTCTGAGGAAGAAAATAAAGAGCTTATTAGAGAGCCCACTGATGATGAAATTAAAAATGCAATCCTTGATATGAATAAGGACAAAGTTGCTAGTCCTAATGGCTTTAACAAAGATTTTTTCCAAGTTTATTGGAATATTAATGGTTTGGATGTGTGTAATGCGGTTAGGTCTATTTTTAAGGGAGGTCAGTTTATGCACAGAGGCTTTGCTAGCACTACTATTTGTCCAATCCCTAAAAATGAGCAGCCAAAACATTGGAAGGATTTTAGGCCTATTAGCTTGTGCACGGTTTTTAATAGATTGGTGGCCAAGGTTATTAATGATAGATTGGCCAAAATTTTACCTAAGTTGATCTCCCATAATCAAAATGGTTTTGTTGCTCAAAGGAGAATTGTTGATAACTTTTTGCTTACTCAAAAGTTGGTTTCTCAACTACATATGAAGGTCCATGGTGGTAATGTTACCGTAAAGATTGATATGGAGAAAGCATATGATAGGATTGAATGGTCTTTTCTCCAAAAGGTTTTAGCCAAAATGGGTTTCTACTCCAAATGGATTGATTCGGTGATGAGGTGTATTAATGGATGTTGGTTCTCTATATTGATTAATGGTACTTCTACTAGTTTTTTCAAATCTACTAGAAGACTTAGACAGGGAGATCTACTCTCTCCCAGCTTGTTCATAATTCTTTTGAAGTTTTATCTAGAAATTTGAATAAGATGTCGGAGGAGAAACCTTGCTGGAGATACATTTATGGTGGAAATTGTTTGATATCTCATCTGGCTTTTTCTGATGATTTGATCATCTTCTGCAACAGAAATAAAAAAGTCCTAAAAATAAGCAATAAGCTATTTGAGAATTATGAAGAGGCTTCAGGATAGCATATTAATAGGAATAAAAGTAGATTCATTTTGGAGGGGAGAGCCAGTATAACAACCAAGACAAACATCAAGGAAATCTTAGGATTTAAACAACTGAAATTGCCTGTTGAATATCTTGTGGTTCCCCTAGTCAAAGAAAGGAAGAAGATCTCTCTGTTTGACAAAATGATTGAGGAAATTAGAGGCTTGGCTGCCTCTTGGGAAAAGAAGTTCATATCTCAAGGAGGGAGACTGATCCTAATTCAGAGTGTGCTCTTAGCTATCCCCACTTATTCACTACAAGTTATGAATGCCCCTTTGCAAGTTCTCAAAAAAGTTGAGTAGATTTTGGCTAATTTCTTTTGGGGAGACATGAGTAATCACAATACCATCCATTGGACTAAATGGAAGAGCATGTGTAAGCCCAAGGATGAAGGGGGACTTGGAGTGAGAAGCCTTACTGATATGATAGAAAGTTTTGGCATTAAACTGTGGTGGAAATTTAGAGAAGGGTCATCCTTGTGGGCTAAGGCCATGGAAAGTAAATATTGTATAAGGAACAATTTTAAGCCTTTTATGTCATTTTCTTTACAAAAGTTATCAAGCTCTTTATTACAGAATTCAAAGCCATTATCAGTTCTAATACATTTAAGCTTGTTATTAGTTTGATTTTCAATCAAAATTTTCCAATTCCTAAAAGTTTCAAAAGTACCAGATTTATTCTTTAGCAAAATGACATACAAATTTCTTGAAAAATCATCAATAATTGAAAGAAAGCATTTATTTCCACCATGAATACATGTGCTAGATGGACCCGACAGATCACCATGCACATACTCAAGGGTAGAAGAAGAATTATGTAAACCAAATAAGAATGATACTTTATGTTGTTTACCAAAGATACAGTTTTCACAAAATGATAATTTTGAAACATGATCCTTTCCAAAACTGCCTTTTTTGCTCAAAAGGTATAAACCTTTTTCACTCATGTAGGCTAACCTTTTATGCCAAAAATCTATTTTGTCTTCTTTTGCAGAAGAGGCAACTGCTGCAAGAACAGATTTAGCTTTTGCTCTACAGACATGCAGACCAACCTCTTCGATCCTTTAAAGGTAAAGAGGGCTTTTTTGGACACTTTTAAGAAGCCATCTCCAAAACCTCCACAGAAAACATCATCTTCAAGAGATGATATGAACACCAAGTTATACCAAGTTCAGGGACATACGTAACATTCATAAGGGTATAAACATAACCAGAGTCAAACTTAAGGGTAATGTCACCTATTCCTTCCACCTTATAGACCTGTTTGTTTGCAACAGTAACAACCCCATCAGTCACCCTCTTATAGTTATGGACGATGTCTTTACAATGTGACAGGTAAAAAGTACAACCTGATTCTAACAACCATTCAGTATTGTTAACATGTTTAGACACAGAATTAATGTTGCCATTAGTGGCAACATACACATCACCAAAAGACTTACCAGAGGGAGAGGCTAAGTTAGACTAATTTGGGGATTTGTTTTTCTAATTCTGGTTCTGAATAGACTTGGTACATTCTTTAATGTAATGACCCTTTTCACCACATTTATAGCAATTTCTATTCTTGACATTAGACCTAGACTTAGATCTATGTTTTCCTTTCTTCTTATTTCTATGTTGACCTTATGAGTATTATTCCCATTGTTGTTGTTATTGTTATTGTTTTTATTTCTAGTATGAGACCTTCCTCTTGTCATAAGATTTTCACCATAGTTCTTTTCAACTTTTAACTCATGTTCCTTACTTCTTAGGGCATTCATAACAGTATCAATAGTCACAGTATCTCTACCATACTTAATAGCATATTTAACATCTTTATAAGTATCAAGTATGGCATTCAACAGAATAATAGCCTTATATTCATCAATTTATCACCACAGTTTTTAATTTTGAACCAACTTGTTGAAAATATCAAAATTTTCATCTAAATCCTCAGTGGGATCTATTTTAAAACTAAAAAACTTTTCAAGCAGAAATAGTTTGTTTGTAAAAGAGGTTTCCATATAAAGTTCTTCCAAATGATCCTATAAGGCCTCAATATCCGTTTGTTTACCTACTTTACGCAAAATACTATTACTTGGATGCAGGATAGTATATGAATATGTAATCTCATCATATTCGGCAATCTTTTCATCAGTTTCAGTATCAGCGTAAGACTTATCAATAGCCTTATAGACTTTCTGCTGAGCTAAAATTCCACGCATCTTTTGCTGCCATATGGCAAAATCAGACTTACCATTAAAAAGCTTCAGATGGAAACTTGTGGAAGCCATAAGAGAATAACAGTATGGAACAATAAGGAACACAAATGAGATGTCATATGAAGACAGTGATTAAAGCAGTATCAATAAAATATCACCAAGAAGAAACCCAGGATTTTGTGAAACACTCAGCCTCAAGTCAAGGGGCTATCCACTTCTAGGTGATCAAAAGGGAAAATCAAAATGTAAAACCTTATGGAAAATTCACACAGAATGAAGACGTAACAAAAACAATTCACTCAAGAATCAAGAACTATCAAACAACACTAACTAGGGTTTTTCAGAATGAAAAACACAAATTAGGATTATCATAGAAGAAAAACCTAAAAGAAGACTAAGAATCACACAAAGCAAATTTGTAAAGAAATCTTACAACTCTGAGTCTCAGACTCAGTGATGAAATGTAAAGAGGCAAATTTCAATATTGATCAATACCTACAAACGCTCTGATACAATTTGTTGTGTCAACAAACCCAGAAACCCACCAATGAGTACCCAATTTGTAAGTGCAGTCAAATTGATAAATGTTAAATTGCAACAAACAGAAAGAACCCATGATACGTTCAGTCTGAAGACCCCGAAATGTTCACCATTCCCAATAAGGAATTGCTACATCCTGCCGTTGAGGTTCTACAAGAGTAGATCTGCCTATGCACTACAACAACCCAAAGAAAGATACAATTACAAAGAATGAACAACGAATCTCGCAAGATCACTCAAGATCAGCCCTCAGAGATGCCCTAATCATCACTAATTGTACAAGCCCTAGAATGCTACAATATCACATAAGATAGAGCATAACTAAATTACACAAGATCCTCACTACAGAAAATCACTCAAGAATTTCGTAGAAGATCAATCAAGGATTTACAAAAAAAATTCTATAAAAGAAAGTTACAGAAAAAAATATCAACACGGAAGTTGAAGGCAGTGATTGAAAGAGAAGGGTTACCCTAATCTGGACTGATTAAGGTGTATATATAGAAGGCATCAATGGCTAGATTAGATGCTAGAGATCAATGGTCAGGCTCGTATAATGGGCCAACTAATGGGTTGCAATCACTGGGCTGAGAATTTGGGTAGATCAACAAACTCATTTTTAATATTTGACCGTTTATGTGTGTGTAAAGAAAAACAATATAAGTACTACTTATAATATGATATCTTTCATTAATAAAGATCAAAAGATGATTATTTCTATGATGTTGCTTGATGTGGAAATTTGTTGAGACCAAAGTGGGGTTATTTCTCAAAAGAAATATATATGCCATAAGAGTTCTAATTAAGAAAACTTAGAAACATTTCTAGGTGACGCTCTGGAACTCCTTTGTTTCCACTTGTTTGTATTAAGAAATTGATGGAGGATGAAGAAAATGTGTTGTATGTAGGAGTTTGGTTGAAAAGAACTTGCTTTATCTTACTGTAGGTTTACTTTGAAGATTCAAGAATTGTTCATTTCATGTCAAATACATTGACATTGTGGTGCTGGGAAAAGAACGTGTAGTTCATCTCTGGTTATGCATTTTCTCTGGATTCAGATATATAAGAATTCACAAAAGTGAAGTTAACTAAAAGGCTTTGTGATAGTGATTGTTGATAACATGAAGTTCATCTCTGGTTATGCATTTTATCTTTGCTTGATAGTGTTTTCATGTCCGTCCAAGAAGCAACAATCATTTGTTATATCATGAGCTGAAGCAGAGTATATAGTACTTCACATGCCATTTGAATGTAGAATACTAGTAAGGAAGGAGAGATGCCAAGACACTCTTTTGTAACCACAAATTAGCCATCGCTATGCTGAGAATCTACGCTAATCAGAGTTGAATGGGAAATGTTGCAATTGAGTTTTAATTCATCGATATGTATATATATTATGGAATTATAGACAGTAATGCGTAGTCTAGAAGAAAGTAATAATAAGAAAACTCCAAATCGTTTTCTCTACATTCTGCAGACTAAAGAATTCTTTATTGCTTGTAACATAACATAGAGAAATTCATGAACATATATATGATGATATGATCGGATGCTGCAGGAAACTCCTCTGGGGATGAGATTACTGAACCCTGCACCACAGGATTGAATCATATGACATAAATAAATATATGTTTAAAGCTGAAGTTGAAATAAACGTGTTTATGTAAGTCCACTAGTCAAGGCATGTTTGATTGAGAGTATTGGAGATTAATTTAAATATAATTAGTTTAAAACATTTGGATCAAGAGGTGGTTCAGATGGTCAACTTAAATAAATGTAAGAAGAAGGAGTGATACATACTGAGAGCAATCAGTGGAAGGAGCAATTTTGTAGGGAATGGTGACACCACAATTTCCTGGGAGGCCTGCGGCCTTACCGTAGTTGATGTGTTGATAAGATTTGGTGAGAGTTTTGAGGCAAAAGCAGACGGTCTGGCGGTCTTGTGTGGTTGTGGCTGCGCTGTTGAGAGACTTAACCCCATCGCAGCAGGCGGGTGGTAATGCATTGCCACCTACCAAGTAGGAGAGGCATGGGCGCAGGCTACTCGTAACCGAGCCGCATGAGATGGCCGCCTCAGCAATTGAAATCATGATCAGCACTAAGCAAAATGACTTTACAATAGCAGGGGAAGCCATTACTTACTGAAGAAGACAAGACAATGCAAATAAAAGTGTTTCTTTCTGCAATTGGGAACAATTTGATTTGTGGGTTAAACCAATATTATCAAATGGGGTGTTTATATATGGAGGTCTGTATGCGAATGAGATGAAGGCCGGATTATTTTTCGTAATTGTTAGTTGGGATAAATTTAATGCCGTAATAACTCTGGTTTTAAAAAATAAAGTCTAATTTCAAGAATTTGAAACACAAGATGTTATTTAGTGGCATTAGAGTGTGCCAGAGCATCATTTCTAGTTTAATGGTACAATGTTTGTGTGTACATCAACTACTAAATAGCTGAAAGTTTTAGTGCTGTGCTGCCCGCCCTATATATCTAAATAGCCTACTCTACCACCGGCCACCGTAAATGGCATTAATTTTTCAATTTTCTTTCTCGTGTCTTGGTATTGCCCTCATTTTCCTTTTCCTAGTCAAAATTTGTAAAAGTTATCATCCAAATTCAAGAATAAATTTCCATATGTATATATCAATTGTTCCTAGGTTTGTGCAATGAACCTGTGTCTTGCGTTTTAACAATAAATATAGCTAGAGCCTAGAACGTTTAACATATATATGGAAACCGGTGGACCATATCCACAACATTATGTTAAGATGAAGTGAATGTAAATTCTGTTCCATGCCCTGAGTTATGGGAATGATTGAAGGCTTAAAACAAGCTTACCAAGCTAGTAACATGTAATTTTCTTATAAGTTTCATTATCCATGTGATTCACAATATTTTTCATGTGTGCGTTAATTTCAGTATTCTTTGCACCGCATCATAACGACACCTGTTAGTCACAATATTATTATTTAGTTTGTTAGTTGATTTCTTATTTATGTGATCGCCACTTCAATTGCATGGTTGACAACCCAACTTAATAGTCAAGATCAAAAGTAATTCGTTTATGGAGGAAAGTGGTAGTGAAAACTAGCTCGTAGATATATCGATTCATCAGATAGCAACTACAAGAACAGACTAGACACTCGATAATATTGCATGTAAACTAGCTAGAGGAGAAAACCAAAAAAAACTGCTCATCAACAACACAAGAAAATGTGACACAGCACAGATCGATTAACTTTCTTCCCCTTAGGTTAGGTAGAGCAGCCAGCAGATCCATCAAGCACTCTTCTTATTTATAGGGTTCTCTATATATTATTTCATTCATAAGCTCCTGACTTTGATCACCTGCCTAGCGAATCCTGCAACACATCATTTACCAACTTACATATCAATGTCTTCATTAGTTAAGGTACGTGAATGTACCTAGTGTAGTTATCAAGATTTTAATTCTTTTTGATAGTGCAAAATTAAAGTTATAAAGAAGCATATATAATTGTGCAGCGATGTGTGTAAGTATAGTTACTTGGAGCAGTCCGTGGAGGGGCTGAGCTTGTATGGAATGTTGAGGCCACATTTGCCGGGGAGACCGGCGGCGTTGTTAAGCGCCGCAGGGGAGGCGGAACCAGCAACACTCTTCAAGCAGGAGCAGACGGCCTGCCGGTCTGGGGTAGTTGTGACTGAGTTGTAGAGTGTTGCAATCCCATCACAGCAGGCCGAAGGCACCATTCCACCGTTAAGCACATAGTTGAGGCAAGGAGCCAGGGTGTTGGCTACCGAGTTGCATGTGATTGCCGCCTCAGAACCCCGTGAGACCACCATTCCCACAATTACTACCAACCACACAACCTTAACCATTCCCAAGCAATTTGCAGCCATTTGAAGTTGAACGATTTCTGGCAGAGATAGCTTTAAAACTTTTTAGTTGCTGATACTTCTGGGCTACTTTTACGGCTTGTTTATATTTATATACAGAGTTGGATGGATCAAACACTTAATACAAAATGAAATGGTTGGTTGGGCAGTTGGATTCCATTAAATCTCTTGTCAATGCTTCTGGTCTCTTTGACGTACGTACCTGAGCAAGTAACTGTACAAACAGTACCATAAGAATTCATTTTCAGTGGGTGATCTATCAGGTGTTGTGACATTACAATACATGCTTCTTCTGTACGTAATATGGAGTCAGTAAACGCAATCCGCTATAAAAAGAACATCCTCCCTTCACACGGAGAGGACGTGCTTAGTTGGCAAGGGAAATAGGGCCACCAAACAAAAAACGCAGATGCAATCTTCCACATTCTAAAAGTAGTCCACTTAAAACCCACAATACCCACCCCCAACCCCCAAAAAAAAGTCAGAATGCGATTCCACCCCCTCCCTCTGCAGATCGACCTTCTCCACCTCTCCACAACCTAAATTTCAGCCGTCGATCTCCACTGCACGCAGTAGCCAGAAAGCACTCTACAATCGATGCTTAGTTAGCCTCCGACGAAAAGAAAATCCAATCGGAAGTGGTCGGTGAAGCTTGCCTCCAATAGCCGACACAGCAGTCCACCTCCACTGTCCACCACGCGCCGCCACACTTCTCGGCCTCTTTCTTTCAAACTCTATGTATCGATTCACCAGTTCTTTTTTTTTTTTTTTTTTTTTTGTGGTTGAGGATTATGTAAATGGTT
>CAVNYN010202485.1:0-98836 GCA_963692815.1 Nyctanthes arbor-tristis
CATAAAACCAGTACGATTTGAATTGTCTACTTCAGATGGCCAGCAAGCATCGACAGAGTATTTCTTAGATGATACTGAACAGGATGCTGCAATGGGGAATCACAAGCGTGGCTGCTGGATAGATTACAAGGTAGGTGAATTCATAGTTAGCGAATCGGATCCTGAGACTGTAGTCAGATTTTCAATGAAACAGATCGACCGATCTCATTCCAAAGGCGGACTTTGTATTGATTCTGTATCGATTATTCCCAGTGATCTGAGGGAGCGTAGAAAAAGAGGGATTTTGAAGAAATGATGATTTGTAAGTTCTTCACTTATCAGTAGCCCAGGAAGGCCCATATATTGGGTTTAATTGTGCATCATAGTGCCAGTTGACACCATTTATATTTGGAGGATATAATCAAAATATTTTTGCTGTAGGTTCGTGTCCTCTGCCCATGTAACTTTTATGTCTTTGTAGTTGATGCAGTTTTGCCATACATACGCCTGCAGAACAGAAGAAATGTGCTATTTGTATTTGCATGATTTTGTTGTCAAATACAGTTTAATTTCCTTGATGAAATTCTACATCTTTGTACTTCATCATACCAGGGACATTGGTATTCTGAATTTTTTTTCCTTCAAAAAATAAATGAGTTGAAAATATCTATAATCTATGGTTCTGGGTAGATTTTGATGCTGCCCGTGTTCTTCTTTGTAAGAGACAGGATTAACTTATACCATTTTCCCAGCATTAGCTTCTAATACTGATCACATGTTTATAGATGTTTCGTTGGAGATTTATGGTTTTCATTAATGTTTTAACCCCCCCCCCCCATCTCAATTCTTTCCTTTCCCCCACCCTTGTGATGGATATATCTCTGATTTTGTGTCTTCATTTTTAATAGTGATATGGTCTATCTGTATCTGATCAATTATCAATTAACATAGGATTTTGGCTCACTTATAATGGTTGCTGCAGATATATGTGAAAGAACTCTAGAAAAATACTTCTTCAGCTTTGCCATATTTGTTCTAGTTTTGAAACGGAAAATTTTGTTAACCATCATATTGTCATTGTCATTATTATAAAAGTAACTTCTTTGATGCTGCTACTTTTATTTAATTCCAGAAACTGGGAATTTTATTATCTGCCACTTTTTCTTTGTAAATATTTCTCATAGTATGAAACTTTCTTTGGCTGGAAATCAGTTGAGGTGATGTGGGAAACCGCATGTTATGACTTTTGAGTTTGAAAGTAGAAGGAGGGTTCATATGCTTATATAAGGTGAATTTGGATCTATCAAGCAAATAGCAGTTGGGAAGAGAGCCAAAAAGAGTACATTTTAGGGAAGTGGACATTGGTTATTTGAATTTCTTTTGGAGCAAATGATGCTTTAGGGGTAACCGTTATTTGTTCATCTTATTGACTTTCATTTTTTCCCCTAATTATTTATTCAAGCTTTAAAGCAACTACTAACTACTAATATTCAGTCTGCAAATTGTATATGCCATGCACATGTTTTAACTGTATTTTCTGTGGCCACACATGGAGGGGCTGTTTTATGTTGTTCCTGTTGCATCTGCGGTGTGGTATGATGAAGACCATAGTCCCTATGTCTCTTGATGCACCCCTCCCCTTTGAGAGGGTGGAATTTGGTGCTTTGGTGCATTGATTGAAAAAATGTTAAGGCGAATGGAAGAACTCGTCTTTGAAACTTGTACACTTGTATGCTCCGTAAATGATAATTTATCCTCTTCCTATGACATTTCTGACTAAATTTTACTTGATGTTATTCAGTGAGTCTTCCGTTTAGATCACATGAATGTAATCGTGCTATATTTGTTTTCCTATAGAAATATATTATCCTTCCAGTAATCATTATTAGAAGTTATTCCATGCGCTTATTAAACTTGAAAGGTCTCAGCTTCTGTAAGTATCTCCAAGCTCATGTTTTATCCAGAAAGGGTAAAAATTTCCATGCTATTTATTTTTCATTCTTAGGAATTCAGATTTGATTCCATTCCAAAACCTTCATATTACAACTCAGTCTTTTATTGGACATTTTTAATTGAAGATTTTAGATCTTCCCGAGGTATTAAGGTTCAGGATTTATTATTGCATATAGTTTACCCCTCGACCGCCCATGCATAGATGTCGGGTTTGCTTATTTTTATGAGTGTGCCTTTTTGCGTCCACAATGGAGTATTTCTTCTGGTGGTTGGGACGTTTTGGAGTTTAATTCCCACATTTAGTAATGTCTGCGTTATTTATCGTATAGTTGGTGCAGTTCCATAGTAGATTCAGGGTACTCCTTTCCTCCCATTAAATCCCTTTAGGAATGCCAAGTGGGGGGCCATACTTAACACCCTAGCCTGTGCTACCGCCGCCTGTGTACAACATCATCTTGTTCGTATGTACAGGATGCCTTACCGAATTAGGATGCAATTACTTAAATTTCTTCACGTTTCATTGCAAGTGATTGCATCAGGAAATTTTGGAGACTATATTTATTGAACGATAATCGTTCATAACTCTCGCTTCCACGGGTTTAGTACGTAAGTATTAGGCAAAGATACCGTTAGATACTTCAGTAAAGAAAGCGTTGAGATATATTTATGCCCTTAGACTTAACCCATTTAACTTCTTACAGACAGGCTAACTTGATGAAGTTTAACAATGTCTTCACCTGACTCTCTACAGTGAATTTATGTGGTGTCCATTTGGGACGGCTTTTGAAAAGTTAAGAGCTTCTTGAAGATTCGAGAGTGCTTTCTCTATTTAAACGTCAATGCTTTTAACGTAAGCCAATTTAGGATGACTTATTCAAAGAGCAGAAGTGAAAACTATTTCAAGCAAGACAGTGAGTACTTACGTAAAATATGAAATGACAATAGAACCCTATTGCCTCACTTTGAACGGGGAGGGGTTCGGGGAAGAGACAGTTTCTAGTACTCCAAGAGTACCAAACTCGACATTCCAGGAAAATAGAGAATTGGCAAGTGAATATAGAGGGCTTAGTTTGTTATTTAATTAGATCCTTTATATATATTTGTCTTGCTTTAATCTATATGTAGTAGTAGTATTGGGTCTCTAGTATTGAAAATTTTTTCAGAGCCGCCCGGCCCTGGAGTTGCCGTCCCTAGTTATGTTTGGGGGTTGATGGAGTAATGCGCAATCTTGAATTCCGTCCCAAGTGGGATATTGATTTTAAGATTTTCATCCTCTTGCGACATGTGACGTGGGTGACTGAGTCCAGACGAAGATCATAAGATCTCCCATTGAAGAAGGCTTTTAACTGTCTGCTGCAAAAATGAGCAGAAATGTACAGCTAAGAATCATTGCAAGGTTCAGGGGTTTCACTTTCTGCCCAAATATTATGTATTTCACCATTGAACTAATTTATTTAAAAATTTAAAACGATTAATGTAACGTCACCTCACATTGAGAGTAGAGATCCACTAGAAACAGTTTGATAACATTTAATTTGCCACATCGGGTGTAGAAACACCCAATTAGAAGGCAATTAGGTGAATCTTCACTGTTCATAAGACAATACCGATATTACATTACAGGTCTTATCAGCCGACTCAATCAATAGCCTAATGATCAAAAAGTTTTTATTAAATCATCTGAAGGCAAAGTCCTTCCTTTCTTTCTTTTCTTTCTTTTTTTTTCTAACAAAAAAATGGAAAAAGAAATTTTATTACAGAAAGATATATAGTGCTTGTTTGATCCTCTTTATAATTTCAACTTATAATTTCACCTATCATGATTTGACTATTGATTTGACAACTACTCAACAATCACCACACATTTCAAATTTCAATTAAATCTCCACCACTCATTTCACTAACTTATAATTTCTCTTTATAAGTCAAATTTATAAAGAGAATCAAACATCCTCATAGTGTCAAATTTTTAGATTTCACATGTGATGATGGCCAGTGATGTCATCCTCGACCGAGGAAGTGGTTATGGTAATGATTTTGAGAAGTTTCTTTTAGAGAGAGGTGAAATAATTTCTGAAAAGCTATGTGATGCAAGTCATAAATTGTTGCTCCCTAAGGTCCAAAAAGATATTCTCTTTTTCTCTTTTGTATGTCTCAAATTATATTTCCTTTTCTCTTTTAGAGGTGCATTAAAAATTTCTTTTTCCTTTCGTACCCCTATTTAATTTTTCTTTTCTAAGTACATTTATCACATTTTTTTAATGTGTGAAATTTTGAAAGGGAATATCTTTGTAGAACAAAAATGGTATATTAATTGGAGTACGTGAAGTGTTATTTCACTAACAAAGTAGACCCCCACCCCAAAAGAAAAAAAAAAGAAAAAAAAGAAAAAGAAAGAAAGAAAAGAGATTGAAAAAAAATGAAGCATCCGATGTTGGTGCTGAAGTGCCAGAAATAAAATGTTGGACGGTCCAAATTCAATACTATCTATAGATTAGATCGGTCCTTAATGTGGGTGCAGTTCTTATGGTACTGTACGACGAAGTCAGACAGCCTTCATTTATAGCTCTGGTTTAAATATATTACGTAAGTTTTTAACTTAACATATTAACTCGAGGTCCTACTCGTCGATAAAATATATAAAATTTCGGAAGCAATTTAGACATGTTTTTCTAATATGAACATAAGTGATGTAATAGTTGGTCATTTTAGTTTAATTGTTTTTAACGAAAGCCTACTAAATAGTTAATTGAGAAGAATCAACTAATTAAGCATGTAAATTCGTTGTATGTCAAGTTAAAAATATCACTCGACTATTCTCGATAAGACGGTTTTACCATCTAACATTATATTTAGTCAATAAGAAGTGAACGTTAATGGTCGATCCATTGTTCTTGAATGAAGCCAATTTTGGTCTTGAGATCGGAAGAGCGTCGGCCATTCAATAGATCGACATCGGATGATAATACAATATAATATAGGGGGTCGACTCAACTAGGGTGGGGTTGCGGAGTCGACCCTATGGCCTATATATTAAATGAATGAAGTTACGAAAAAAAGGGAAGCGCGAAAGAGATGGGCTTTGAACTGTGTGTGTAAATTCAGCAACCCTTTTGTGCTTCTTTGAACTGTGTCATTTACTGATGCTGTTAAGACGTGGCAGTCTCTGTACTGATTCTATGTTTCCTTCTTAAGAAGCCCATTTCAGAGGGGGCAGTGTGTGGGGATACGCGTTAATAAGATAACTTTCATTAAAATAATTCCTTTTTACACGTTTTGATTGACGTGCACACCACAAAAGTCTTCTTCTTGTTTTTTCTCCTATGGGCACAAAAAAGAATACCTGACTTATTCGTTCTCTTCTACTACTATATTTTATTTCTTCTCTGAATGTCATTGTCTTTTCTCCCAAACCTTATAGGAAAGCACTAATAAATACTCTTGGGCAAAGAAGCTGCGGAAAATAAATAAAGAAATAAATAACAGATAAAAAGAAACTGATATATATGGATCATCCCCAACTGTTATGTACTACTACAGAGGAGAGGAAGAAAACTAGTGAGTCAGAAGAAGGCGTGAGAAAGTGAAGGCATATATGTCAGTGGTATAGGGCAGGGGTTTAAGGGGACCAGATGGAGACTTTTGATTACCATTTTCATCTTCTTCAAACCTAAAACCGACAATTCCCAATCTTCTCTCTCACACATGCACACAGTACAATTGTTTGTTTCTGCAAGTATATTTATATTTCATTAGAAGTTGCTTCCAAAGTTGAAGCATGAAACATTACAAACCCTTGTTTCTTTCCTTTTCATCCTTGAACACGTTGCTCCCTTAAAGCTTTCCAACCTTCTTTTCTTGCATCAAAAAGGAAGGTTAAAATCTCTCTGCGTGGTCCACTACTGTTGCATTCCCCGGCCTAGGGATAAAGCCTCATCACATATATATTACTCTCTCACTCACTCTTTTAGGGTTCATTTATATATATTTTGCTTGCTTAAGAAGACGAAGAGCATGGATTGGACGTGTGCTCTTCCGATCTAGTACCTTCCAATATTGCTCGACTTGACACCTCTTTAGGCATCTTCCACAACTATAATTATGATGAGTTTCCAGGTAATTTCTATGTACGAAAACTCAAGAAGATGTCAATTTTCCTTTATCTTTGGTTGAAAACCTAACCGAGAAGTAGACGCAGCTCTCATAACGAGCGAAGATCATTAAAAATGCTCGTGTTCTTGTTGCATGCTTTAATTTTGTTTTGCTCATCAACACCACACAATGAAGTACTAGATAGGCCGGTTCTGTTCTTCGTGTGTAGCTTGTTTGTTAAGTGCTTTTTTGAGGCATATTCTATTGAGAAAATGCATAGGGTAACACGAAGATATTATATTATTATTTTTTTTAACTGAAAATATCTGCTTCAAAATAATTAGTATTACTTAAAATGAAGAGAATCAATCTTTTCTAGATGTGATTTTGCAATGTTGATCAGTTAATAACCTGTCAGAGAAACCTGATCCATCTTTTTCTAATTTAGCTGGTCTTTCATTCGCCATAATTTGAAAACAAACACTAAAAGTAATAGTAGATGCCTACTGTCTGAGCAACTTTTTCTGATGAATTGGATCTTTTTTTCAGGTCTAGAGATGAGGCACTTGATGCAGACACATCACCCAGTGCTTCCAACTATGGGCAACATTTGCAACAACATTAATAATAATTATGGTAACGGCCAGGACAAGAAGAAACGGTTAACCCCTGACCAGTTGGAGTCACTGGAAAATAGTTTTCAAGAAGAGATTAAGCTGGACCCTGATAAGAAGATGAAGCTGGCCAAGGACCTCGGCCTCCAGCCCCGCCAGATAGCCATCTGGTTCCAGAACCGGAGAGCTCGGTGGAAGGCCAAGCAGCTCGAACGGCTCTACGATGTGCTTAAGCAGGAATTCAATGCCGTGTCCCGAGAGAAACAGCAACTCCAAGAAGAGGTAATTAGTAGATATATGTTTGGTGTATGCGATTTCGAACTAGACTAATTAATACCATTCAATACTGTACAATTTTTCAATTATCTTATTTGTGAAGTTCTTTTTCTTTTTTCTTGTTTTGATTGCAAGGTTTTGGCATTGAGGGCAATACTCAAGAAGCAACTGAGCAAGAAGCAAGTATCTGCCGGTTACACTGACGTTTCAGGGGATGAGACGGTGGAAAGCACTTCTGTTCCTAGCTCAGACAAGACTCAAGGAACAAGTATTCATTATCAGATAATTCCTGAATGCAACTATGTCCTGAACATGGAGGGTTACAATCCTATGATGCCTCCACATTGGACTTCTCTTTCTTAACTCTTGTCCCTGAAGTCTATCTATTTTGTTCATATTCTAGCTAGCTAATTCTGCAGATCCTAAGTGCTAATTACTTAAACAAAACTGCCTTTAGAAAATAGGAATTAATTGCTCACTACTAGATTTGGTTATTATTAGTTTTAATGTTGAGGTTGCCAAACCCCCAAATTCATTATGTTTAATGAATTAATTAATAGAGGAAAGACTTTTAGAACCAAACTTGTTGAGATTATGATGTCTATTACAAAGGATTTTGCAAGAACAAAGACCAAATAATCTCCTAAATTGTAGAACCAAACTCAAGCTTGCTCCAAAACACTCCCTTTGGTGTAAGCGTTGAGCTCAGATTTAATTAAATCACACCATATGCACCGGAAACATAGCACTGTCTCCTTGGAGAATGGCAACCGGAAGCTCGCCGGAGTTGCAAGGATTTTCACTGGAAAAGCCACACTCAACTCACAGCCTCTCTCTTTCTTGTTCTAGCCAAAGTCCCAAAGAAAACTGAAGACAAAAAGTTGTCTTTAAACAAGGCCACCAACGGTAACATCAAATTGGGCCAAGGCTTTTAATTGAGCCCAAGTGGATTTGAGTGAGCCACAATTCACAAATGAGACAATTAGATATTTAACCTCTTTTCAAAGTGCTACACTTATTTTTACACTTGAGTTCAAAACTAATTATAAATATATACCATTATTATTTTTTTTCCTTTTTATATAATAATAAATAATTATATTATTATTGGTTTATTTATTATACTCTAAATAATATTATACCCAATATAATTATATATATATATTTAGTTTTCTCATCAAACCTAGCCACCGCTCTCCATTCTTCATCACATCATCCCATCCGCCGCCTTAGCCAGTACCACCGCCCTACCAGTTCACAATATAACCGCAACCAAGGAGATGCTCGACTTTGAAGTGGGGGGATGCAGATCGACCGATTCCCAGAAGCATCGATCGGTTGCTGCTGATGCAGCGCTGTTACTGCCGGGGGGTTTGCTACTGCCATGAACCAGTTTCCTTTCATTGTCATTGAACATTACGGAACTTTCATTACCGAACCAATTTCCTTTCATTGACAATTACGGAATTTTCATTGTCATTCTTCAATCACAATTTTCTTTGATTTTGTTTCTTTTACTGCAATTTCCTTAATGTCAAGACTCTACTTTTGAATTTCATTCTCAATCTGTTCTTTTTTCTCATCGTCATCCTCCCAACTTCTAATTGTTCTTCACCTTCAACAAAGTCATTGTCGTCTGACGGCATTAATTTGGCATTGACGGACATTTTGGTAATGGATTTTCTTAACAGAAATGGACTTTGTTACTATTTCCATTTTCTCTTTCCATTTTACAATTGACAAAATTTGGCTGTTTGCTGGACTGCTGCTGCTCGTTGCAATGAGCAGACGTTTGCTGCTCTCTGGCATTTTACATTTTACATTTCTTTATTTAATTTTTTTTTTTTGGGAATTTTTCATGGCTTCCCTGCCGTTTCCTGCTTTTTTATTTCTTAAAATTTCACTTAAACCAATCTCTTGTGTTACCATTCCTCCTTGTGTTACCACTGTCCACTCTCCGACGTGTATCCACCCCTATTTTTTTTATTATGTTGTTTTTGTTACCATTTGCCTACGTGAGACTTTTTTTTCTTCATGTTTATTCTTTGGATTTTTTTGGGTTATTTTGTTACCATCCCCGGATTGTTTTGTTACTGTGGTTTTTCTCAATAGTAACATGATATGTTTTTGAATTGTTATCATGTTTTCCTTTTTTTTTTTTTTTTGGTTTGCCTTTGTTTTGTGTTATCATGTTTTTAAACGAATTAGTTTCCACTTTTTTTGTTACCATCTGTTTTCTAGTTGTCCACCCACTTTTTTTTAATTTCACATAAATTTTGTGTTACTTTGGGTAATGTTACCATTGTTTTTCTTTTAAATTTGACGTGATTTTTCTTGTTTAATTTTTTGGTGTCTTGTTTTTATTATTGCTTTACCCCCCTTTTTCATGACAATTTGTGTGCTTTGTACTAATTTTTTTTCGTTTTACAATGTTTGTTATTTACTAATTTTTTTTGCTGACTTAAGTGGTAGCGGCAGAGGCGGCGGTAGCGATGTGGCGGCGATTTTGTTGGAAAAAAATATTATTGTACTTATAATAATATTAATAATAAAAATAATTATTATTATAATTAAATTACAAAAAAAATTGAAATTATTAAAATGACTTTAATAATGATAATTGAATTTAGTAAAAATTGGTTTGGGGTACTTTTACAATTGAAAAGGGTATTTTTATAAATAGTTTTAAAGCCAAAGTATTTTTCAAACATCCTATCAACAAAAGGGGTTTTTTATCAAAAGAACCATTCACAAATCTTCACCTTGGATCACTCCAATCTATTGCTGGGTTCACCTTGGATCACTTTTATCCAAATCCATCCAAGGCTGCTACTATTATTCCATATTATGTTGTTTAAGTACTGATATATATGTTCAAGTAATGTTGAATAATTTGAAATTCCACTTTGAAAGAAAGTAATGTTATGATGTGTTGCTTTTGTCATTAATTAGGATGACTTTTTCAAATAACAAACCCGTCTCGGAGATAATCCATAAGTTGTTTCTTAATATGTCTGTATAATTTTTTACAAGTGATTTATTTACACAAAAGAGCTTCAGAATCCAATCCTTATCCACTCAAAGTGTTTTCTTAACTATCACAAAGAAAGTACTCTTATATAGTTGAAAACTAATTATAATAAATTGCATTATTGTAAAAAAATTAAAACAGCTACGTACTCTTTTTTCTAATTTATAATTTGGAATTTGGAACTTTGTTTCCAATCTTTTTTAGATTTTTAACATAGATGGACAATGGGTAATGATCACCGGATAAAAAAGAGAACCTAAGGAGTCCTTACCCGTTTTCCATATATAGTTTGTCCGTATGTCTCTACAGTTATGTGCGTTATTCTCAACAGTTATAACTTGTTAGAAAAGCATAAGTATGACATTCCATATAGTTTATCCGTATAACTCGACAGTTAATCTCAATAATTCTCGATAGTTATAGTTATCAAAGTGTATCCATCGAGCATTCCATGCTTTTTATCTGTTTATCTTGATAGTTATCAGTGATAATTCTCAACGGTCACATTTTCGTAAAAAATTATAAGTATAGCATTCTATATGACCTCCATGGATGATTTAATTAAATAAATGAAGATTGGAGAAGAAATAAAAAATTGATCAACATGCATGCATCTCCCACCAGAAAAAAATCCCCAAACCCACAACAATCATGCAGGAATACACACCCAATTCCTACCTCCAATGATCTCCATGGACGATTTCAAATACAATAATTGCCTAATTGGAGAAGAAACATGAAACTAAATGTTTGAAACTTTAAAGTGCATGTCGAAGATGCAGGAATAAGAGAAAAGGGAAAATTGACAAATTTGTACAACCTTATAATAAAGGTGTTCATGGTTGAAAATGACATGTAAAATTGGTCACTTTTTGTAAAATATTATTTATGTAAATACGTTTTTCGTTTAGAGGTTAAAAAAAAAAAAAAAGGAAAAATGACACTTGCATAGATATAGAAAGTGGTCTAATTTTGAACATGTCATATTAAAAGAAGTCATTTTTTGCAATTCTCAATAGTTAACCGCGGTAAATCTCAGCACTAATAATAGCTTGGTAAAAAAATATAAGATGTCGTAATATATTATATAGCACGTTTAGAAAAGAGTTGGAGAAAGTAAAAAAAATAAGAGAGAGAATCTCCTTTCCAAGAGATCGGAAGGTATAGTTCTTGTGTGTTTTCTCTAGTTCAGGTGTTGGGAGAGAGCCATTTGGCCTTGATATATGCCAGGGTGGAAGTAACATGCCATTCTTCAGACTATTATTTAGCAGTATTTTGATACAAAACCAATGTATCCTCAAAGCCGTCTGCTTTACCTAAAAATTTGTTTGGCTGTATTTGAGATTGATGCGTATATCCTTCGGTGGATCGCAATTTCAAATTCTATCCTAAAATCAATATATCACTGATGATGATAAACTTTTCTCCTTCAATTATCACATCCACATACTCGTACTCCCCTGCTAAAAATGGAATATGTCACGGTTTACAAAAATTTAAAATATATTGTAAAAAATATTTAGTTAGCAAATTTGTGCTTGGGGAAATTATAATGAGAATCAGACACTATGAACCCTTTTTATACAAAGGTCAAAAGATGGAAGCCCTACATACAGTAACAATATTCTACTTGGCCATAAAAGTAGACAGAGTGACAAAAAAGACATGCAACCCGTGTGATTATCATTTATGTAAAAATTATGTAATGTGTTGAACAATAAAATACTACCATATGTCAGTTTATTCAAATAACACAACTCTGAAAATTAATACTCTAGAAAGAGTTGAAGGATTAAGTCCTACAAGCGATGCATAAAGCAGAAGTGAGCTAACACTATAATGCGCCACCACAATCATGAACGACAAACATGAGGCAAGGCAGCTAACTGTCAGCCAGATATTTTCATGCAAACATTCATCTCAGTGAGTTTACGGTTACTAGATCCTACAACAGAAGCCTCCCTAAGATTTACTAGTCAGAAAACATACAACAGTGTTAGATTTTGCAGTAAAGCCACAAAATACTCTAGCCACGAGCAGCTCTGAGGAAGTTGTCAAATGGACTAGCTGGAGGCAACCTAAGAGCCAACCAAGGGCTCGTTGGTAGCGCAGAACTAGGAAGATGATTATTATCACTGCTTATCTGCATAAACAATTGCGTGTCAAAGCTCAACTCAGAGCACAATAAAAGCACAAAGTTATGAAGGATGTAGTCAATACAGTGAAATGTTTAGTGCTAATCAACATCATACCAATGCTTTCAATACCAAACTAGTCATCGCCCCAGGATACTCATGGGCCCGAGGTCAGAGTCGACCAGAGTTCAACCAGGATAAAATTGGAGATCGGAAGAGCAAATAATTAAGTTTATTGTTATTATAATTAAATAAACACAATTAAAACAAAGGGTAAATTACACTTGATGACCTTTCAACTTTTACACAATCTTGTCCCCAACCTTTATTTCTAGCGCCCAACCTTTAAGGAAATCTCTCCCAAGTCCCACTGACAGTTTCCGTCCATTTTGGCCATTAAACTTTTATAAATTAACATTTTTACCCATATATATTTAAGTAAACAAATATCAAGTGAAAAGGTAAAATTTTAAATATTAAAAATATAAATATTAATTCTTCATGGGACAAAGAGAAGATGGTGATGCAAGGTCAGAGGTGAGCTGGATACGTTAGTATTGAGAATTTAAAAGAAAAGATTTATTTAATTGTTTTCCATTTTTTTTTAATTATCACAATGTGAGGGTAAAAGTGTCATTTTATAAGGCTTTAACTTAATGACTGAAATGGATGAGCATTGTCGTTAGGGACTTGGGGAGAGATTTCCTTAAAGGTTGGGGACCCACGTGACCAGAAATAAAGGTTGGAGACAAGATTGTGTAAAAGTTGAAAGTTTGGGAATGTTAGAAGTAAATACCATACATATTGTCGGAATCTCAGACTGATCTAATTTCTAACATGGAATGCCCAATACAGGGTTTGTTCTTTGTAGCTAAAAAATTCTTTTGGAAATGTGCTTCAAAAAGTAGAGAGATTATAGAGAAATGTGAAAATTAACTTTATAAAGATATATGCGATTGGTATTGAAATTTGCCTTGATTGACCAACTTTTACATTAAACAAACAGCTAGAAAGAACAAGTTCATAACCTAAATGGCTCAACACAATATATAAGGACAAGTTAACAGTATGATTAGATTCCACATAGTGCACTCACCTTTCGGAGTTGTGACAGCCCCTCTACAGGAAAGGGCAGACGAAAGCTGTCACTCACTTTGGCGCAATGGTTTTCATGGGTCAACCAATTAGAAAGCTTCTTTCTTGTGTCAGAACCAAGACTTTCACACTGATTCGTCATAGCACTGTATGGCAATGGTGATGTGGAGACCGATGTTCCAGCTACTTGACCTGCCACCTCAATTGCCTGGGGAAAAAAATTACTTCAGGATTCATATATAATAAATTCAGGAGAATTGTAGGATTCTTCCTCCAAAGCAAAGCTAAAAAAGCATCCAAGTAAAGACAGTAGGTTAACAAATTGAGGGAATTTCATTTTCAGAAGAGAATAATATTCTTCTACAGTCATGCTTCATTAAAACCTAGGGTATATTACATATTTACTTTTTACTCCTGTGCCCACATCAAGCACACATGGGAGAGGGACATCACCGATTCAAGTAATTGTCCGATGCTGACAATGTGAGACATCGAAGTAGGAGATGCTGGCACTTTCCGGATGAAGCTAGATATATCAGCAACTGAAGATATGCTGATAGAGTCATCTTCAACACAAGAATTTGCAGAAAACTCCTGCAAAAAAAGGCAAATTTCTATCAATGACACATTTCAACATGATTAAACTTAGGCTCCAAATGCTCTACAAGCTGTCTTTCAGTTAATCGTGATCACACCACTAACTACTTTCATTTCAACTACTTCTGAGAGCACGTGGAACTCATAAAGACTATTCAAAGTAAGATTATTAGAAACAAGTTGCCTCCAACCTAATACCCGACATATTAACCAAAAATATAAGAAGGCATACCCCATCAAATGATGGCACCCCTTTTGATTGTGCAACTTCTTGCACATGATCCATGTTGAGCATTGGTTGCGAACCAAACATGAAAGTTTCATCAGGCATAAATTGTTCTGACAGCTGCTTGGCAAGGTCTTCCTCCGCAAACTTCAGAAACACTTGTACTCGTCAAGGGGCTAACTCTTGGACAGAGAGAACGATTACAAAACCAAAAATACCTGGGTAATGCCAGATAAACTTCCAACTATGATGCCCAGCACTTCTTTGCTAGATTCAGTAGCCTTGTTCCGCAATTCAGCAAGTGTCAATGAAGCTTCTTGATTATCAGCAGCAGAGCCATATTCACAAACATCAGGATGAGATTTAAGATACACTTGAAAGTCATCTTTTATGCCAAGATATGGATCAACCTAATTGCAACAACAGAGTAAACTATAGTAAATCTTACCTGCAAAAATTTGGAAAAGAATTTGGAAACAAAATGGCGTAAATTAATAAAAACTAACCAATACGATTCAACAGTTAAAGTGGGAAAGAACATGAGACAACAATAAAGTTAGACAGGATTTTCTTCAAATGGATATGGCATATATGTATCTATCCTCTTCATGGGTATACATACATAAATTTACAATATGTTCAGCAATAAAGGTATATATTGCAAATTATATTATTATATTAATAAGCTACATGTAATTTCACCATTGAAATTCACTAAACAACAATTTCTGTATTGCTGGGCAAAGGGATTTAGTGTTGATTCACACGCTAAGTCACAAAATACTTCTTAATGGGTATATGGAACATCATATACATTGACACGATAATTTATACAACTTGTTGCAGATAAAATCTAAATTATTTGTGTTGGCCCTCTCTAATTCAAGTCTTGTTGCCACCCTATTAGTCAAACTACGCGCCTATATTTATTTACAGCAAAAAAATAAAAAATAAAAACAAAGTCCCCATCTTCACGTGAAAGAGCATGTTGAAAACAAACAAAAAGAAGATATACTTAATAGTTAATACCCTCTAACTGCTTAAAGTTTAGCACAAGATCAACATAATCTGAACATCAATCAATTTCTTCACAAATAACAATACAAGCTTAAACTCAGTATTCGCAAAACCAGATCCACCATCGACCCAGAAAAAGGCAATGGGTCAAGAGTCAAAAAGTCGAACCAAAGGGCAATGGATCAAGAGTCAAAAAGTTGACCAAAGGTTGAACGGAGGCCAGGCGAGTTTTAATTAAATGATAAAAAATTTAATTTCAAACATAAAAATATTTTTTTCCCAGAACAAGCTAATTTCTTCCCCTTTTTTACGGTTTTAGTCCGATTCTTAGATGGCAGGTTTTTCAGTCAACTGAACCACTCACCATCCAGTTCACGGTCAAACCAGCCAGTCTGGTCTGGTTTTCATAACCATGCTTAAAATACATCATACAGTGAAAATGTTACTAATAAATACTTACATCATGGTCAGGTAATATGTTGCGTAAATTATTTGAATCAGCAAAATGATATACTTTTGCAGCAAATATCAACATTGCAGCGGATAATACATGAAGCGATCTCCGATTTGTTGGAGGCAAGGAACCTGTAAAACGAATGTCATCTGTCAACTTTCCTTTGTGGGGTATCAGAAAGCATGTTGAGGAACAATTTCCCTTACCATGGGGGTCCAATGCCATCATTCTGAGTGAGAGGGGAAGTTGAAAGAACCGGACTACCAGGTTATTATTTGAGTTCTGCAACAAGGTAAAAATATGTCATGACATGTTACCTACAAACATCCACCCTGGAAGAGAAATTAGCAATGTCTAAAAAATAAAATAAAACCGCCGGAGGGGGGTTGGAAATGTATTCTCTTCAATGGTTTATCACACACAATGGCAATACATGTAGTTTACTTTAAGCCATCACAATCCCGCGTATGTCAAGAACTTGATATGAAAAAGCATTACACTAAAATTTTGTGAATACATTCCATATTCACCATGCCCCTCTTTCATTCTCAGCTGGTAGACCATGTCTTAGCATCCACAACAAATTAGATGCAAGAGTATTAAAAAAAAAAAAACAGCAGTAAATACTTATGTTTTTACCTTAAGGCACGAAGAAATGAGTCCCAAACAGAAAGAATGAGCTATAGCTTCAATATTTGCAGGCAGATTGTCAGGAAGATTTGCTTGTATCCACAAAGATGACAGCAATTGTAATATTTGGTCCTCAGTGCACCTTAAAAAAGATTGTCCCTGCATCAATCATAAACTCTTCTCATGTCAGAGACTGACGAATGCTAAATATGGAGCACGTTTCTTCAATTGCTTTGACATTTTGGTTCTCAAAAATGTAACGTTCTCCTTGCTTTTAACTGGAGGAAAAAGGAAAAGAACATTAATTTTTGGGAGTAACTCTCACCTAACTGTCAACGTAACTAACGTTTAAGAAGTTAATCCCATGCTAGTGAATTATTTCTATTTCAAAGTGGCAACAGAATAGTGGAAGTAAGTGTTTCATAACATGGGTTTAAATATTTTTACTTTCTAAGCTTCGCTAAATATTCTAACATGCAGATATTTAAAAATGAAATTTGAAATAAAATTAGACAGTTTTACATTTTGGCTCAAGCAATATGGCATAGCAGTCCTGTCAACAGTGGAACCAAGCATGTGAATATGTGGGGAATTCTTGTGAGACCAGACATGCTTCAATTCTTCACCATTGTCCTCATTATAATCATCTTGTGAACTTCCTTTATGCCCTTTATGATGCTTTTCTCCACGAAGTTTCTCAAGCAGAGCTGTAATGGAAGCAGACGTAGATGCATTTCTCGAATGCAACCTCCTAGGATGACTAGAAGCATCATTTTTGGCATGAGTAAAACTCGGAAATAGAAGAATACAAAATACATGGTGTCCTCCAATGCGTATTTCAGCATCAGGATGCAACATCACTTTCAGAATTTGAACAAGAAGTGCCTCCGGGAATACCTATAAGATCAGAATTTATATTAAAATACGACTCATCAAAGGACAAGCATTCAAGAATTACACAGTATATAATGTTAAATAACAAATACTTCATAGAATATTTTCAAGAGTAAACAAGTAGCTGCTCGTAAATTTTGAGGTAGATTTTAAATATGAATAAATTTTCACAGTAACAGGGTTTGAAATAACTTACAAAATTTATTAATTAATGCACAAATTAGCAAGACTAAGAAAATTATAATGGTTGAAGGGATTGTATTCATAAAATCAGTTGCACTAGAAACATTTTTTGAACACCCCATATACGCAGTTAGAAGGTAAAAGGTTTGAAATTTTCCTAACGCTCAACAAGAGACAACTGCATTCCAGCGAGCAAAATAATCGTGCCTCAATTAAAACACATGTACTGACACTGCGAGAGTTGTTACAGAAAATTAGAACTTCTCTCACCTGCTGTGAATGTGAAGTTACAGAAGCTGAAGAGACCACATTAGAAAGAATAATCAATGACATCATTGTTGCCCGCGCAACAACTTTAATGAATGGAAGCTTCTCCAGTGTTACGGCCATCATATCAAACAGTGGCCGAACATCAAAAATCTGACAATTATTATTTACAAAAACGTTATCAAGCAAATCAGAGAGGAAGAATTGAAGAACGTGTTATTTACTTTGTATTTGGTAGTTGATACTGAATACTGGATAGATTTAAATAATATGATAGACAAGATTTTTATTTTTTTAGCTTCTGGATACTATTTAGTGCTATTAACAGATCCAACTTAACATGCAGTTAATTTTTAAGTTATTACCCCCGGTACAGCTTCCAATAAGCATGCTTCAATGGAAGCCTGCAACACGATATTCAAGTTCAGCTCCTGCTCTCCGACCGACTCAGCTGTTGCTTGAAGGCTCTTGCGCAAGTGTCTACAAAGGTCACTGACAAACCCAGAATCATATATCACAGTTTGCAACCGTAGGTGATGGGCCAAAATGCTAGCAGTTTCGATGACATAAGATTTAATCTGGGTATCATGCGCCACATTCTTGTGGTCCAGATGTCGAACAACAGCAGCTAAAATTAATTGCTGATTTCCTGGGGAAAAAAAGAAAAACGAAACGACAATTTGTGTGAATCCTTCTAAGATCAGTCCCCAAAATTTGTTACCTAGGGCCCGTATTGAATTAGTCCTTTGAGAAGTGAGTTTCTGCAAAGTGATTTTTGGAAGACTGTGTGGTCAGAAAATAGTGAATGTTACTGGAAAATGTCAATAACAATATTTACTGTTATTGATGTATGCATTAGTTGCAGCTTAACAGAAGCCTGCTCGAGGAATCTTCTGACAGTTACAGCAACAGTGCTGGAAACAGTGAACACAC
Source organism: Nyctanthes arbor-tristis (assembly GCA_963692815.1). NCBI lineage: Eukaryota > Viridiplantae > Streptophyta > Magnoliopsida > Lamiales > Oleaceae > Nyctanthes > Nyctanthes arbor-tristis. The sequence goes on from CAVNYN010202485.1 coordinate 18,377, forward strand.
CTGAAATTATTAATAGTACTAATCCACAGAGAAAATAGGCACATGAAGCAGAAAATACTGTTTTGTGATGATGTCAAAATATCTGTGCTATCCAGACACCTGTAGATCAATCCTAAGTTATTCTACTTAGAACATAATTACAATTAAAAGGAAAAATAATTACAACAAAAGGAGCTTGGTTTTTGATTAATCCTAAAGTTGAAGTTTCGATACCAACATGCAGCGCACATCAAACATTCACAGTAGAGAGTAAAAGCTCCATAAGAGCAATGTACGAAAACATAGTATACAACAAAAGTAATGACCTGCCAGATTTAGATCATACTTGGCCAAGCAAAGAAAAACTAAATTTCCATAAAATCGTGACTTCCTCAAAACTAAGTTACAATACGTGTGCTCTTCCGATCTGAGTAATCTTTAAAGCATATATTTGGCGAAGTGAATCTAAAAGAGCAACTTCGTTTAAGTTTATCTAAACATGATCACCTGAGTTTTCCATGAAGTAGGACATGTCAAACAGAATGATACTGGCCAGTCCATGCCTAGGGAACCAGTGCCACCCAGCATCAAAGTAGACTAACATCGGATCCAATATTCTACGCATTGTTGTGCTCTCCTTCCCTAGCTCAACCATCCTCTGGAGGCAAATTTGAGACCATATTTTTGGTGCTTCAACTTCCTCCCTAAAATTCATGATATATATGACGCCAGTAGTAAGCGACATATTAGGGAAACAGGAATATGAGCTACATTAATTTAGAAGCCTTCCGAAAATTTCGACATCAAGAAGATAACATTAATGCATTCTATTAATATTTGTATTTGAGCACTCCAACCTTGTTAAGAGGGAAGGATCTTTCTTTTCGGGCCGTGGTCTCATATTCATGTCACTTGAGCTAAATTCACCAACACTGGCAGTACCTCTTCCTTCACATCTAACTACTTCATCCACCCAATTATGATATGCCTTCCCTCTTTTATCATCTTCAGCTTCTGGGTCCCTTTCATAGTTATCAAGGGTAGCAAACACAATCTGAAATCAGTAGTACAGAGACCTTGATCAATAAATTTTTGCTTATAAATATGTCACTGGATATCTGTAAATAGACCAAGAAATCTTCAGAAAACAGACACTTAAAGCACATAAATCCCTATCCAAAAAGTCCTCAATTTAAAAATAATGAACTAAAAAAAAAAAGCAAGAGAAAAGAAAAATGGCGGAAGAAGAAGAATCAAGACACTTTGAACAACAGCTCTCAGTATTCAGCACATAGATTCATTATTCAGATAAAACAAAGAGCACAAGAAATAAATGAGGTGTTTCCACTGTTTCTAGTGGAAGGCTCGAATTCATATCCAAGCAATAGTTTTCCTCCTATTCTTGATCATCATAACCAGTAGATGAAAATCAAAGCAGGAGGCATCACAAATATACCAACTGCAAGAAGAGGAAAAATAGCAAAGAACCAGATCATCCTGAAAGCAAAAAAAAAAAAAAAAGAACAAACTGACAAACAAATTCCATGAGGAAGTGCACAAACCTCAGAACAAAAAAATACATATTGGGCAAGCATGGTAAGTCAAAAAGTATAATGATCTATAATCAATAAATGTCATTGCTAATCTTAGTATCCAGACTTCATCATTAGGTGGTTGAATTACATCTTGATGCAACACCCATGCAAACCAAAACAAAAAATTAAAAATTAATATTTTTCACAAAAACAAGTACAAACACTTGATCATCCAGAAGACAACTGAAAATTATAAATTAACTTTTAGGGCAATTAGTTATTGCAAAATAGCCTATGGAAAGACCAACCTCGTCAAAATCAACAAATAAATGAGAGAACTCTGCCATGAACCACACCTGCGGAAAAAAATTAGCAAATTAATAAATAAAGCATGAAGTGCCGAAGCAGGTGAATAAAACAAGCATGAAGGAAAGCAGTCGAAAAATCCAATTAATCATTAACAATAAAATTACCATAGCTGAGAGACACTGCAAGCTTGATGCCTTCAAGCTGTGCTTTTGGCATTCATCACCAGTCATACGAGCCAACATGCACACTTTGTGAACTAAATTTTCAATATTCCTTGTATATGTTCCATCTAACTGCAAATATCTCAAACCAGAATAAGACAATATATTAGAGCCATGGAATAATCATAAAACCGGAAAGGGTATTGTTCTTTGCAATTAAGACAAATCAGTTGAATTCATTCCTTTCCTTCTAAAGGCTGGCTTTTGCAGAACATACATCAGATTAGTAAACCCCAGTTTGACTGGCACAAGGATGTTGCTCGGACTCACATATGTATGCATATCTAGGTGTCAAATTCTTCTTTTCCTGAAATTTAGGATACTGGGATTTCGCTAAAAAGATATCCAAATTTTAGAAAATGTAAATGAATACGTCTTACAAACTTAAAATTGACTATAGAAATTTCAATTTTGACTTTATACGCATTCTGAGGGTGTAAGGGATCTTCTTTTTATCTGTATTGATATAAAGGATCTTCTACTGAGTTAAAGGACCCAAGAAGAATCCCATATCCTTATCTCATATCCGAGTGTCCAATGCGTACTTTCTCAAAAGAGGAGAGTCCAAGCAACATAGGCGCAAGGAATCATACTTCAATATCAATATTCTATGACCTTAAGTTCATTTAGGTCCCATTAGCAAATTCCTTCTACTCTGAAATAAATTTTGGTCAAATTAAAAACAATGACATATCTAACGGGACCCACTTGTACTACAAAAATCTCCACCCACTCATTCTTACTTATAAGATCTGCATTGTAAAATAATAATAAATTTCTAACAGGGGCTTCCTTAACCTAGGTTTTTTATATTATAAGCAAAATTTACTTACCTAACCAGAGAATGAGGACCCATTGACTCATTCTACATATATAAATAAAAAATAAAAAAACATATACGCTTGAAATATCAGAGTTATTCACTATACATGGTAAAAGATATTCAAAATCTCAAGATTAAAAATTACCTGACAGTAAATAAATGTGGTCAGAATTTGGCATCCGATTGTCAAGACGGTATCTTGCTTCGAGTCATCCAGCAATTCACTAACTACATTGAAGAGGCTAACAGCAAAATATGCTCTGCAGAAAAATAACGACGCTCTTCCGATCTAAATAGAAAAGGGAGAGGTAGTAATATTTCTGAAATGGATAACCGTCAAAATCAAATATGGCTTCCTAAAATTTGGAAGGCTACAATGGTTCTACACAATGTTGGAAATACAAAGAATCGCTTCTTGGTAACTAGATTCCAATAGATCGGAAGAGCACACGTGCATCATATGCCCACACAAAAAGGTTGTATCCAAAATATGATACAGAAAAACCTAAGGATTGTTTGACATTGACGTTTTCTTCGTTTTCCTTTGTACAAGAACATTCAACAGGGTAATAGTTAATGCAAAATATGAGCATGATAACAAGAACCAAAGTAATCCTTACATTTGCTCCTTACAAATACAAAGCAATTTGTTATAGGTCTCAGCGATGACATTGATAATTTTGATATGCCCATTTCGCAGTTCCTTGTAACACCTTTCTTCAAGATATTTAGCAATCTAGAGTTAACAGAAAATGGCGATAAAGCATTAGCAGCTTATATCAGTTTTACTCGAAATACAGGGTAACTGGTTAAACAGAAGCAATTATTCAACCACCTTTGGAATCCGGAAAGGATTTTTGGCAGCATATTCACATAGCTTCACGATTTTCCTTTCATTTGGATAACCATCCTGCATATAGATGATGGATATATGTAAACACCTGGTTCCCCACAGGCTGATAACATGTGTGCTGAATACATCTTGACATAGAGACCACAGGGGATCTTATGATCAAGTTCCACAAAAACCCAATATATAGAACAAAGAAAATATAAATTCATCAGAAGTCTTAGTTTTATTCATCAGTTCAAATTGTACTGGCTACACAAATATCCACTAATCATTTCCACAATTCCAGTCATGCTAATTCTATTTTGAAATTCTAACGGGGGCTTAGAATGTGGAAAAATCCAAAATTTTCTGCTGCCTACATGTATACAGCCTAGGTTGCCTGCATGGTGAGTTGGAAGGCCAACTCACATAAAACACACACACACACACACACACACACACTCTCTCTCTCTCTCTCTCTCTCTCTAAAACTAATGGCAAGTTCAAAACATATTTGTAGCATAGTATTAAAGGCCACGCTGAACACAATTTTAACTTCTTTTTCTCTGTGTTAGAAATGCACCAAATAAGCCAATATTTTAGTTAAACGCATAGCAAAGTTCCACATTTCATGAAAAGAATAAAACGTGCTTCCTTACAGGTGATCTGGGAAATATTTCAGCAAGCAACTTCTTGTAACGCTTAACAGGCTGCCGGGAACGTGACCTCAGGGCAGGACAGCATACACACATGCTCTCACATGCTGGGAATAACTTTCGGGAAATGACACCCATTTCCCTACAATTTGCAAACAGTTGATCAATAAATTGACGAACCCAAATGCACGGTAATACTTGGACTTTACAGCACATATTCCTAGTGCAAAATAAAATGTCTGTAGATCAAATGCACAAACACTACTTCAAAATTAAACGTAAACAAATGTGTCTTTAAGAAAGATATACATATATTAAGTATGAACAAGAAACACGGAGGAAAAATTAACAATCTCTAATGCAGATTAAATGAAAAAATAATTGCAACTAAATGAAATGCCCGTTATGCAAATGAAGTGAAAGGAAACACCCATTAACACCCTTAACGCATAGGGACATATGTTATCCAGCGCACAAACTATCCACCAAATTACCGAGGACACAAACACGAAATAACAATCCTTTCTGGCAGATCTGCCAAGCAGAGAAAAACCCCTAATCCTTCGAAAAATTGAATAGCAAGCGTGACTTGTGAAGTATTTTGGGGCGGGGGGGGGGGGGGGATCAAACGAACATGGGAGAGACAATAAAGAAGCGATCACGTGATTGTCAGACAGTATTTGCAGTGTTTAAAGACGAGCCTTCGTAGCAAAAGGCGAAATCCGTTGGGCCCCACCCCGCCCCCGACAGGAGGGGTGGAGTTGGTAAATCACAGCGGCCCTTTAGGTGCCCTTAGGGGAGGACCAGTGCCTGGTGGCTATAAAGAGTCACACTTCCTGTGAAATTCGGTTGTCAGAGCTTGATCTTACAACTTTGTAGTAATTTGCCACCCGAGTTACTAACTGAACGGCCCATGTGAGCAATTTAAAGACGGGCCTTTGTACCTTACTAGTGAGCTAGCTCCGGTGATGGTGCATAAATTAGCTAATTGGTAACATTTAACCTCAAACTTTCACATTATTGCATCATTTAACCTCAATTTTGGAACTCTACATTTCTATTTTCCAAAAAAAAAGTTTGAACTCAAGTGGGGACCCTACCTGCACAGTCCCTAAAACCTTAGTGGAGGATGTTAATAGCGGGATATGTTTCAGTGGAGTAAGAGACAGACGTTACTTGTACACTTGTAACCACAAAGAATTCTCTTCTATGCATTTGGCAGGATCCAAACTCTCACACTGTTACTGTCAGTAAAGTAGAGAACAACCTCACACCAGTCTTTTCCACCAACTGAACTGTGCCCCAAGGGGCAACATTCCTATTTTCTAATCTCATGTCTCGTCTTTTTAGTGAAATCTAATCATTTTAACTTAAAAAAATTGCAATACCCTTAAATTCTAATTGAACTAAAAAATTAGTAAATAAGAAATAGATAAAGAGTTAAAAAAATCATATTTTGGTTATATTTGAAAAAAAGTCAACTAATGAAAATTTAGGGATAAGAGTTGGGTTGATCTGCTTCACGTTCCGGCTAAAGCAATACGAGATGGACCGAATCTATACGTAGGTCGGGCAATGCGGATCAACTTTTCTATTCATCTTTCGATGCACAGGTAGACCGAATTGCGCTTTTCCGTATTTTTGGAGAAATGAAAATAGAGAAAACCCTTGAAACGTCAAAGAACTTGGGATCAGGAAATTTAATCAGAAAATTTTTATTTCATTTTTCAGCCCTGAAATTCTGTTTTAAGTCTATTTGGATTTTTTAGTCCTCAATTGTTTTGTACTCCAAGGGAATGCAACTCTTTTTCTCTTTTTATAGCATTCCCAATTCCCAATGTGGGGTAAAAAACTGAAAATGAAAAATTGAAGGGAAAAACCTATTAGAAAAAGAGAAAAAAAAATGAAAGGGAGAAAACCAATTGCAACGATGGAATCTATAAAAATCAGGCTAAATTTTGGCCCCCTCTTTACTTTTTCCCCCTAAAAAAATGTCATATTCAACATATATATTATTTGGCTCATGGGGAAAAAACCCAAAAATAGGGTCATGCTCTTTTACATTATTTGCATGCACAAGGGCGTGGGAATTTAGGGAGTAATGATTATTTATTCCCGTCAAAGAGATAATTATTTACCACAGTATGAAGATAGCCGTCGTTTTTTATAAGAACAATTACCACGGTTACAATAAAATTCGTCGTGAATACCCTTTTAACCAAACTTCATTTTTGAACTGTCGTAAAAACTACAAGTAATACTACAGTTATATTACCACAGATTATTTGCCATCATGAAAGGGCTTTTAACTGTAATTTTTTTGCCGTCGTAATTTCTCCTAGTGTAATTATTATCTCGATCTCATTCACATGAGATGTTGTGCATATATGAAGTTGCTACGGCTCTACAAATCAACATCTTCTCTTGATTAATTCTTTAGTTAAATATCCCAATTATTGAACACACAAGATAAATTGAAGAAATACAAAGAAATCTCATAACAACGATATACATATATAGTGAATCTAAGAGATTAATCGGAACAATATTTGGTAGAGATCGGAAGAGATGGATCATTTTGAGGCCTAAGAAAAATACTGTCAATATTCAATAGTACTTGACAAACAACATCAAGGTGACACAAGTTTTAGTACATAGTTAACCATGTTGAATATAGAGATCTCGTGTTTAGACAAATAATCATCTCATCGGGAAAAAACAAAGTCAATACTCAATACTCAATCGTGCTTGAGAATAATATCAAGCTTTAAAATAGCTCTCAATTAGTTAGATACAACATTTCAGTAGTCAAAATCCCATAACCTTTTACAAATATAAAATAACCAGTCCCAGAAACCACAGAAAGATACCCATCCTTCAAAGCAAAAAGGTCAGCCCCTTCAATTTCCAAAGTGCTTCCTTTATATGGTCCCTCAGTAAATATCACTGAAAACACCAAATGCAACCCTTTACCGTCCAATTGAGAGATTATGTACATACTTTGAGCTCTTCCAATCTCGACTTCGGGTCCGGTCCTTCGGTAACGGGGTCATCTACCACTAAAACGGTCCCAAAGTGTAGGACACTAATGTTGTGCCCGTCTTTCCCGGCAACTGTGACTGCCGATGCGTCGTCCCCGGTTAAGTAGTCATGCACATAGAAAGTGAGCTTGGTTTGGCGCCTATAAAAGTTGATAGCCCAATGAAAAATAGGTAGAGCCAAGATAGGTAACAAAGAAGTTGAGGGGAAATTGGAGAGATTAGGCATGGCTATATTAAGTCCAAGATAGTTAAAGATTAAGGAATCCCTTGGTTTGATTGACATTTATGGTACTATGAAGATGCCTAGCATTGAAAAATGCATTATTTTATCAAGAAATCTACAATTAAATGGAACTAATCGAGATTATGCAAATAAATTATGTAATCATATTACATATTTCCAAATAAATTATGTAATCATATTAACATATTTCTTCTCCACAATGGTCGCCTACAAACATATTTGCGCAAAAGTGCCTTTTGAACAAGCATTTTCCTCGTGTCAAACCATTACACAGATATGCAATAGGAAGCAAAGGGCCTATTTGAAACAGTTTTGCTTCTGCTTGTAGAAGTGTGCATTAGCCCTCCCTCCTCTTCATCAAGAAGCTATTGTAAGTCGGAAAACACTTTGATAAAAAAAGCTACACCGATGGTAAAGAAACTCCATTGACTTGTTACAAGTGATGTTGGAGTAAAGACCTTCAATAAACAATAAACACATTTGAAGGAATTTGATGATGCCTTTCGGTGGGGAGTGGGCCCACAAGAGGCGGGTTTCTCTGCGCAGCTGGCAGGGGAGGTCAAGAAGGAAGATACTTATGATATGGCATTCAATTTAATTCATTTTTCTTGGTATGACATGACTCTGGCTAGTGATTGATTGATTGTTTATAAGTGATTAGTCTCGACATTCACGTCATGTAATCTTAGTTGGGACGGCAAAACTGCTCATATAAATTAATTATTATTATGTAAAAACCAGTGGACAAAAGAAAAAACAATTACTAGTAAGTTGTATGATTTCGAATATCATATCTCAATAGCAAGCAAAAACAATAGTCTACTCTATTTCTTGATTATGCAACTAGTTTCTAAATAAATAAAGATTGAATGATGCTGCAACCAAAAATTTACTGTAGTTTGAGTTAAATATTAAATTTAGTACCAATTCTTCATTTGTGTAAGTATATCTGGAACTTCACGCGCAACAATGCTCTTTTTATGTAAAGATCAGGATTAGTTAACTCAACTAGTGTATGTTGATAAAAGAAAAGGTGGAATTATTTCCGGGGAAAAAAATAAAAATAAAAAAAAGGAGAAACTAGAAAAACTGGTGGTGTTAGCGCTAGCTAACACTCAAAATAGACCACATTTTTATTCACAACAATGAATTGGGGATTGGTCAATTAGGCATTGGCCGCACCCCAAAATGTCAGAGTCTACACATTTTTCATTTCGTGCATTTTCTCTTTCTTTGATCTCTCCTTCACAAGAGTGATAATCTTCAGGGCAGAGACTACTGATTGCTGCAAAAATCTAAAAATCCCATGAACTCGTGGTTGTTTATCATTTGGATGCTCTTCTCTATCCCAATAACGCCTGCAAGGATTTCCGGAAACGCAAAAATGATATATTCAGTTAAGATAGAGCTAACTTTTTCTTGGCATTATAGTCAAAAAATGGGATTCTCAGAGTAATGTTGTAATCACCCATAGTTAAAGCACTGGCAAAAATAACACCAGAGAGGATAAACACAATGATTGAAGCCCGTTTTAGGATTGCAATTAGCTTTCTTATGAAGAATTGTCCCCAGAAACCGGCTAAAATTGAAACAGACATGAGGTAGAAAGCTGCAAAAGAAAATTAGTTGGTTGGTTATATATGTTGCTTAAAGCAGGAGTGTAACTAACTTCTGTTAAATCTTTGCCAAGAAATGGGAACTGCGCTGCTGACAAGGAAACTATACCATAGGGGATTGGAAATCTCTTGAGGAGATAGAATTCCACGACAGACAAAGACGAAGAGAACATCATCACAAAAGTCGCTGTCGTGCTAGCAACCTGCAAAATTCGTGGAGGTTAATATTCCGATAAAAATTATGCTCTTGAACTCAAGATTATGTTGTGGAAGGATTTCTGTTAAGGCATGATATTAAACCCTGGTATTTCATTGAACAGGAACCTAGCGGCACCATTTGAGTGGTTGCTAAGAGCATGTTGAACCATAATTAGTTTTTTTTTTTATTTAATTTGGACCATTTCTCAATTTGAACCATATTGAGTTCATTGCAAAAACGTGTATTAGGAAGAAAATGGGAATACTTGAGGGATGACGCCAATCTCAAGGAGAAGGGGACCAAGAATGAATCCTCCACCGGAACCTAGAAGGCCACCTACGGTGCCTCCTAAGATACCACAAAGGGCACACAATGACAGATTCGTTGCTGTCCATTGAATGGTGGCCTCACATATTGATTCTGGGTTTCCAGCTAGCCTCCTTTTCTTGCTTTCTTTATACAACTTGATGAATTCATAAGAGAAAACGGCAAGAGCAACTGGGAACTGAAAAGAACAGACTAGATAAAGTGCTAAGATTCATAGGCAAGTGAGGATATGAACCACTAAATGTGCAGGAAATCTAACTCTTTTGACATGCGTACGTACCTGTAACAAGTTAAGCACCCAGTACAGTGGAGTGCAAGCCCTTAAGTCATTCTGCAAGACCACATTCATATTAAAGGGAAAACAAGATCCTTTTCCCCCCCTTTTCTTTGGGCATACACAGGGCCACCTGAGTACCGTCCAATATACCCTATCAAACATGCCATACAAGCCTAGAAAGGAACACGGTGAAATAAACTTGCCTTTAACACTTGGAGAAGCAGGAAACAGATCCAGACAAGCAGTAGAACCACCAATCTCTTCAGGTTAAGGTTGCCCGTCATTATTAACTAAGACGAATGGGAGGAGAAGTGCTTAATACTAGAAGAGTCAGAAGCCAATCCAAGACAAAAGAAAAAGTAGACTAGATTTACCAATGCAGTTTTCTTCTCCTTCGGGATCAATGGTTCATACTCCGTGTCAATTAGGACTGACATGGATGGAAAATACAGAGTTAATTCCTGTTTCCAATTCTAAATAGTAGGGTAATTGGGAAACACAAGTTTCATATGCACTTACTTTCACCATTAGAGTTAACAAAAGTGTGTTGTCCTTCTGCGATGGCTTTCTGTAATCACCATTCCCAACGGAAAGCAGAAAAATCAAAAACAAAATGATATGAGCAGAATATTCGTCATAACTAAGTATATTTTTTCACATATCTTCAATAATATACTAGAGTTTTGAATTTTTCAGGTGTAAAATATTGATATTGATCAATGATTTGCTCCAAATTATTATGTCTGGCCGTGTTTAGGAAGCATTCTTTTTATCATGCATACTGAAGAGAAAAGCCACCGAGACAAAACATCTAAAGACAAATGGATTCACCCCTATCATGGAGTAGGTAGGGCCATAAAATTTGAGGAACTAACCTTCAAAATAGTCTCTTCCTTCCACATTTCAGTTGCCTTATAGAAAGACCTTGAAGAAGTTCCTGTTGCCATGACAACACAAGAAAAACATTAAACATGTTTTGCTTTTGCTATTAAAAATGATGTTCTACCTCACTTGAAAGGGTACTAATTATTACATTCTACCTTATTCAAAAGACTAATTATTAAACTTCACTTTGAATCATACACTAAATCCCTGTTTAAATCGTCACAGAAAACAAATAGTATTCCGAATTGAGTAGTTCACTATAAGCCATTTGAGAAACCATATAAACATTCAAGTAATAATAAGTTAATAACAAAACATTGAATTCTCAGTATTTGCGCACCGAGGAAGAGAATAATGATTAAGACAGTAATCAGCCAATATGGGAAGACAACGCTCTCAACGATACACCAATTGTAATGCCAAGCAAGAGCATAGGCTGGAAAAGAAGGGCCAAATCATAGTCCATAATTGGGACTTCTCGGCAGGGATGAGGCACTCTCAAATTGTACCAAACAGATGATGCTGAAGCCCCCATTATCATACCTGCAGTGCGAAAACTACAGATCAGAACAAGAATCCAAATCTTGAATCACGTGTTCTGAACAAGAAACCATACCTTGAATTCCCATTTCCCTACCAAATGCTTGAATGAACAATCATGAAAAACCAGTGATTCAAAGAAGATTTTTAGTTCTTACATTTGGAAATAGCAGCAGCAGACTTGGTATCAAATCCCACAATTAAAGTAAGCATGGGAACGAAAATGCCGCCACCACCAACCCCACCTACCGTCCCACAAGCAGAGCCCATGAATCCTATCACAGTTGCCAACACAACTCTCCAGCTAAACCTCAATTCCTGTTTTTTAACCAAAAACCCAAACATCTTGCTCAAAATTCAAGAAAATGAAACTCTTCATGTCAAATTATCGAACACAATCCGTTCACATTATTTACATAATAAACTAACAAGTACATAAAAAACCGACATGCATGTATGGGCGGGCGGGGAGAAAAACAGTTGAAAACTCACAGGCCAAATTTTGGATTCAGATCCATGGAGATTTTTGTTTGAAGATGAGAGAACTAATTCATTTGTGTAACTCCCATTTGAATAGCCGTTAATGAAATACACAGAGAGAATTGCCACAGAAAATCCCGTCAACAGACACACCACCAGCCCTTTAGTAGCCATATCAGCCACCAACGCCACCACCAAGTGTAACTTCTTCGCAATCCAATCACCACCACCACCCTTTTGGTTCCCCCCGTTGTTCCAACTCAGACTCTACGTTGTTCTCGTGTACTTGGGAGAGCATGTAAAATAAAATGAGCACTATGAGCGTTTATTCGACCACAAATATAATGTGTCAGTTCCTTCCCCGGTCCCCACTAAACAAAAAAAAGCCCCAAACAACTAAAAGTAAAAATAATAATAGTAATGTGTCACAAAAATTATGAGAGTAAATTTATAATGGGTTAATTACACCTAGCGTCCCTAACCTTACAGTTTTATATCGATTACGTCCCTAATCTTTAATTTTATATTTTTACGTCCTTAACCTTCAGTGAAATCCCTTTTTTCGTCCCTGGAGACGGAAAACGTCAATTTCGACCGTTGTGGACATGGGTATTTTGGGCAAAACAAAAAAATAAATATTTTAACATATTTTAATTAAAAATTTTAAAAAAAAAAGAAAAGAAAAAATGGGTGGGAGGGGGCTCCTCCTCCAACAAACCACAATTCCGATAGTCTTTGTTACCAGAATGACAGTCATTGCCATTCCGGCAGAATGGCTACCATTTCTGGCCACAAAAGGGGGGGAGTCCCCCCCTCTTTCGCATTTCATCACTACTATTCACTAAATCTACTCTAAAAAATATAAAGTACACAGTTTCTTATTATAAAAGATCCAAGAATATAACAATAAATGATAAATTCTATATAATTTAATATTTACCCCTAAAATTAATTTTTAACCACTTTTCGTTCTAAAAGATATTTAAAAATTTTTTTATTTTTGTTCTAAATCATTATTGTCAAATATTATTACTATTATATTCCTCAAATTAAATTTTTACCAATATATCAATTTTAAAAAAATAATAAATTAGTTAATATGCTAAACACATAGCCTTAGGTTTTACGACGTGTGTTTTACCGTATTAAATTAAAGTAAAAATTTTGAAACTGATTCAATTTTACTTTATTATTATATCATCAATCTCACGAGTAGGCACTTAATCGAAATAAGAAGAAGTCTCAATAATCTATTACTTGAAATTTGTCTAGTAAATGTTAGAATTTTAAAGGCATACTAAATCTTTGAAAATATCTAAAAACTCACAGAATATGTGTGACAAACATTAATGAATAACAAAAACATATTATCTATAGAATAAAAAATATATAAATGTTCATATATTATTATAAAATAAAATGATAGTGATTTGTAAAATATAAAAAAGTATGATAGTGATTTTAGCGGAAAAATTTGTATATGATCACTATCCTATAATAATAATAATAATAATAAGATTGATTGATTTAACACATCAAAAATTGGACAAATTGTCATGGCTTGTAGAGGATAGTCGGCAGAGATCTGACATTTATTTAAGTACTATTATTATTTCAGTTGGATTTTATGATAAATCCAAGCAGTAAAAAGTTGGCATTATGCGATTTTGATTTAAAATAATACCTAACGTTTTAGCTATTTATATATTTAGTAAAATAATCATTTAGGAAGTTTAGTTCCATTTGGGTACGAATTATTTATTTCCAGTTGCATTTGTATTTTCCTTTTCTCTTTAATTTTTCAAGAATTATGAAAGAAGAGTAATGATAAACTTTCTTATTAATTCACTAGTTAGTTTACTGATTGACAAATATTAATGTATTTTATTTTACGGAGAAAAATAGAAGGCAAAACTATCAATTAAGACATTTAAATTGTTTGAAATTTAAATTTTGAACGACTAAATTATTAACTTGTGAACTAACATAGAAGTGTATCATTACTTGCGAAAGAGACGGTTTGCGCACCAAAGTTCCCTTTACCCAGGTTATGGTTTCATTTTTCTTATATTATTAATAATAAATTAGTTTTTTATTAAAAAAATAAATTAGTTTGATTTTCTTCCTCCTTTTTTTCTTCTTTCTTTCTTCAAAGATGGTCTTTTTTTGTCTTTTTTTAAAAAATAATTGGTCTACATTAGAGGTCTGGTTCATGGTTGGCTTTACATCTTTTCGAGTGAACATAATAAATGAGTTTTATTAACATGGTTTCGTACAGTCAAATTTTTATGGTACAAAATAAATTGAGTACTCTAATGGTTTACACCATGATATAATATCTTTAAAATAAACCTGAAAGCCTACCAAATCTTGAAGTCAAATAAATCATTCCAACTATTTTCTAAATGACGTGGAATAGAGTCAATTAAACATAAAGTATGTCGGAATGACAAGTTTGTTGTCAAATAAAAATACATAAAAATCCAAACTCTGCCGAAAATTTAGAAAAATAAAGTAAAACAATAAACCCCACAGCTATTTTTAGCGAAAGAATCTTTTCTATGCATCGATATCGCGTTAGAAATTATGAAGAAATAGATAAATCCATCAGTGACAAACTTGAGTACAAGATTTGTTTAATGTATGTTATAGTACTATTTTTAGGCTTATATAAAACACGTTTGATACGAATACCTCTTTAGATATTGACCATTATTCCAACCTGATACGGATAATAATTCAGTACATGGGCTCAGTTTTGTTAGAGGCTTTGTTATTTGATTAATGATTTCACTCCGAATGTGGCTTCTCCATGGAGTAGTCCTCAGCATTGATATGGAGACATTAGATGTCTTCAAAGACATATTTACTCTCATAAAACATGAGTTCACATGTTAAAACCTTATGTGGTTTCATGGCTCAGCTCCTATGCATTCTTGTGATCTTGTCATTATGTTTTTATTTCAAAATGACATCAGTTAATCTATGTAGTTGATCGTACAGTTTTCTATACAGTCAATTCGGATCTAACTCTATCGAAATCAGTATTGATCGTATTGTACTCTAGACCTAGACTAACTTTTCTAACTCATATTGACAAAATTGTGGAAACATGATAGGGTCAGGTAAATTGGTACTTACCATAAGCAACGGTTGTGGATTGGAACAAGTATACCCGACCCATAAGTTCTACCGTCCAATCTTCTTTGAAGATTCGAGTGATTCTCTTGTTCCACGGGCTCTTAAAGAATTTTTTTTAAAAATGATCTCCTCCTCAAGCTAACATATCAACCACCTTGACTAACACTATTATCATCATAAGTGCCCCTTAAATATAGACTTTCAAGATAGTCGTCCCCCCCGCCCGGGGAGGCCCACAAAAACCAAATCATATGTAGACAAACAGGACCGAAAATAAAAGGTTATTAGTTCAATTTGCAGATCGTATCTATTGTCTTCCCTTTGTGTCTTGATTGTTCTTCCTGCAATTAAAAATCAGCATGTCATGTTCCGCCTCGGGGAGAGAGAGAGAGAGAGAGAGAGAGAGAGATAGGTTAGGTCATATGTAGGGAATTTCTAAGAAGACAGAAATGAGGAACCAGATTTCCCTACATGGTGCGTCGTCAGCGCCACCATAGACAAAAAGCTGGGTCCACGACATCCAGTTAATTAAACAAAACCCCAAATCCCTTCTTTCAACAACAAAGTCTGGTCCCCCGCCTCAACCCCCAGCACGACAACACCCCACATCCATCGGAGAAGCAACCGGCGCTTGAAGAAGTCGTCGGAGGAGGCCAGCAAAAAACATAGGCTCAATATAGGTACAGTCGTCGTGCAATAGTGCTTCAAGTGTGAACCGATATATAAGGTACTAAATTTACCAATTTCGTTACTCGATCAGTTATTTGCAAAAAAGTCTTGATCTTCATGAAGAACCCAGTGAAAGAAAAATCAAAGGTTTTGGTGAAGTGGGTGCCTTGGTAGAGGGATCTTGAGCCTCCACAAAAGCTCTCATGACTCCAATCTTAGTGCTTTCTACCTGTTCTTGATCTTCTTTTGCATCTGATGAACCAATTTGAAAAGACTAAAACTTTCGACGCAGATTAGAAGTCATTCTCCTCCTCCACCTCTACTATCTTTTCGATTTTTAGAGGAGAAATTCTTTGCAAGCAGGAATATTAAAAATGGGGCGGTGGGTTTGACGGATGGAGTTATAAGGTAGGTTGAGACATGGTTGGGTCAATTCGTCGGCGTCCTCCGGTTGCTGCTCCGACCGCTGGTTGAACTCTGACCGAGGATCAACTTTTTTTTTGGGGGGTGGGGGGCTGTTCAAAAATCGTGGGACTGGGTGTGAGGGTGTAGGGAGAGAGAAGAAAACCAGATATGGGGACTTTTTGGTCCCCTCGTGCGCCTCGGCCTCGCCCACGAGCAGCCTCGCCCGACGTGTCACAAGCGGGGCGTGACATTAGGCACCGCCTAAGTGGATCTAATTCCTAGTTAAGAACCGTATGTGTCTCCTTAAAAATCCCTGTCATGTGTGTGATTTTAGATTTTTGATGTTTGCTTCTTCTTTTTTTTTTCCCCTCTGTTTTTTCCCCCAAAATAGACAATAAATCACATGATCTGATTTTCTATTTCTTTTTCTTTACTAATTTGAATTTAATTGAATTTGGAAGTATTATAATTTTGTTGTTACAGTAAAACAAAAAAACTCGGAGGCAAATGGTGGAAAAATTATAATATTCTACAACCTACAGGCCTCGAAGACACTATAGTCAATGAGAACTCAAATGTATATTCAAGGGTATCAATTTTAACAAAAAATTGGACTTTTTTTATCTACATATTGGTTTTTTATGTATTTTAAAAGGTTCTGAAACCTAAATAATTATTTTTCCTTTGAGATGTCAAATTCAACGGTTCCATATTTTTTTTTCTCTTTCTTTAATGGGGTTTATTGTTTTTTTCATTATTATAAAACATTTCTCTAAGTTTATTGTTTTTTCATTGTTTTAAAACATTTCTTTAGTTTAGTGAAAACATTAATATAACATCAGTACGATGCACATGAAGAACAATTTTAAAAAATATAAAAAAAATGAATAACGTTAAAAAATATAACAATAGGAATTTAAAAAATGAATAAGAAACATTTACATTAATTGAAAGCATAAAAGATGAAAAACTATTAGACCAATAAGCTCATTAATGAAAATCTTTTTCTATATTTAATGAGATCAATTAACTTGCAAGTCATATGGCATGGGTATAGTTGTATATGTTCTTATTTATTTAACATAGTTCCTCATTTTAATGTTGTATTAGTCAGAAACCATGCTTGAATTATGAATTGATTCTTTGCATTTTAAATATCTTTGAAATTTCAGAAATTTTCATCTTAGAGTATCCACATGGATAGTGTTAAAATTAACTCTCCACATATGTAAAAGTAGAGTTTTTAATGATTGTTAAATGTTACTTAAACAAGTTAAATTTAGCTATTAATTTTTGTTAAATTGGTGATTCTAACTAAAAGTTTTAAACTTAACCATTAATTCAATACTCAAATTAATGGTAGGTCAATCCCAAATTAAGTAAAATAAAAAAACAAATCGTGAGTCATTCACAATTTAATTAAAATAAAGAAGAATAAATATTGCCACATAAAGTGTTAAGTTTATCATTAACTTTAACAACAAAACTAGCAACTTGTTAAAATAATTATTTTCACAACAACTTTAACACCATCAATATAAGTTATTTTTTAAGTTGTTAAGAGCATCAACATTGATGTTGTTATATTTAACTATCTACATAAGCAATAAAGTAGGGTTTTAGTAATTATTAAGTGCTATGTAAGATTATTAAATTTAGCTATTGATATCTAACACGTTGGTAGTGTTAAAATAACCCTTATAATTTAATTTTAAGTTAAAAGTGAGCTATGACTAAGTTAATTCAACCCATAAACAACATAAAAAATAAAAAATAAATATAATTGGCCACATAAGTTTTTAAAATTATTGTTAACTTTAACAATAAAGTTAATAAGTTGTTATAAAGATTCTTTTAACAATTTCATTAATACCATTAATGTAATTACATTTTTAAGTTGTTAACTAATAACTTTACTAACACGTTAGTTTAACAATACTAATGTGGATAACAATTCCTCTAACAACTTGCACTACAAATGTGGATGATCTTATATGATTTTAAAAATTAAATTTATGAAAAAAGAAACTGGTCTTGAAAGAATAATAAATAATTATGAAAAATCTATTAAAGGTTGAATTATTGACAAACAAATTTAAATGCACAAACTTTTCAATTTTCTAATTTCCGACTCATTATCCTAAAACATTGCAAATTTTTCATAAAAAAAAAAAATAAATAACTATGTAAGCTTTGCTTGCAATGTTCTAAAAAGTATGCTTCACACCTCATTTGGCAAAAAGCGTGAAAGAAGCGAGTCAGCTAAATGCGTTACCAATGAATCAAAATTAAGCCTAATTAGGTGCGCTTAGGCATGGAAAAAAAATGCCAAGGCACGAAAAAAACGCGCCTAAGAGGGAATTGAGCTACTTTTTTAATTTTTTTCATTTTTTTTTTATTTTTACTATTTGAGATCCACGTAAAATTAATGTCAAATTCAAAGGTTAATATAAAGCTCTATAATATCTCGAAGTGTAATTTATTATATAAGAAATAAATAATAGAGGAGAAACAAAATATAAAAAAAAAATGATGACTTATGTGAGAAAAATACAAATATTGTATTCTTATGAAATTAAAGTAAAAGTTATTTATTAAATGGATATATTTACAATTTTTGTCTTTTGTACATAATTGTTATACATTAGTTTAGATTAACTAATATTTTTATATTGATTCCAAAAATAAGAAATAAAAAAATTAAAAACGTTTTTTAACGTCTAAGCGTCGTTTTTACGCGCTTAAACTGATAATACTTGAAACTTCGGGTCAACGCCTTTTTACGTTTTACGCGTTTTAAAACACTACCAATGAGAATGAGACCAAAATCTCTTCAAAAAAGTTATTGACATTCAACTAAAGATCATTGAGACAAACCAAATTCACAATAGCCTTATAAAGTTATAATGTAAGTATAAACTTGTCAAGTATTTAACTCTACTAACTGTTATTGACGACATTTCGACGAGCCCTTCTATTTGCAAATTATATAAGCCACCTAACATTCCTCATTACATATAATTCCGCAAATTTACAGCATGCTTGATTGCATTTATTTTTCATGAAAAATATCAAACTTATGGAAAAAAATTCAATCTTTATGAATTTCCTTAGAAAAAGGGAAATGGAATTCTAAATTCCATGATAGGGGAAAATATGAGAAAATAAGCAAAATATGACTCCATTAGTTAGCTTAAAGTACCAGTCAAATGCGGGAAATAGATTAGAAACTACTACACTTTTTAGATTAATATAATATAGATATAGATTTTAAGTGTAGCATCCTACAAAAAATTCAACAATAAATTTGGTGACGCGATAATTATTTTGCCAACAATTGGAATGGATATGTGATTTTTTATTATTTATATTTCAAAACTAAAAATCTATTACTTAGCTAAATGCTAAATTTAAAATATGACTATTAATTAATTAAATCACAAGAGAATGGCCATGGGTTGGATATGCTAGATTTGCCCAAGTTTTAAGAATACTTGTCATTCCTCTAAATAATAGACTTGCTACTTTTGCTAAATTATAATGCATGTGCTACTTTTGTAATTAAAAAGGGTGTTAGTCTTACCAAGTGTCAAGACACATGCTATTTTTATAATTAATTAGCTTGATAATATTGCCAAGTGTAGAGGACACTTGTTAGTTTTGTAGTTAATGAATTTCATATGCCATATAAATACAATTAAATATTAACTCTATAAAAAGGCAAATAAATCAAAGTTATCTTCATATACACCCCAACCGCCTTCATCCCTTACAAGGTATAAATTGTTCCCTCATTATAGTATAAGAAAGTGAATATAAATATAGTGTTTAATTAGAGAGACAATTGAGAAGTTAATTTTAAAAGTAAGAAAGATCATTGGGTGAGGAGGGAACTTTTGAGAAATCAAACTAAAAGGTGAGTAATTGGTACTTTGATTCGTTTTCTTTTATTCATTAAGTTTGCATTAATTGGAAATGAACTTTTATGCATTGTGATATGCATGAATTTTTGATACCTCGTCATTGTAATTAGTTTATTACATTTAAATCACTAGTTAATACTCTACCCATTTTGAATTGTTTTGTGAAATATGACTTTGTTACGTGGTCTTGGTCATTTTGGCTATGTGGTACTCTTTGTGATGTTATGGCCTTGCTATATGGTCTTAGCTATTTTGAATTTTTGAATCATATGCGCATCACGGGTAGTAGTTTAATTAGTGATATGACCCTTTGTGTATTTAAAGGTTTTGTGCATTCGATGGTTTTTTTGAAAATGCATTTATTAAATAAAAGGTGAATCAAAGTATTTTGTTATTCACTGAGTACGTTGTACTAACACCTCTATTTTTTACATTTTTATAGATAGTTAAAGGCAAGATATTGACCAAGCAAGCCAAGAATCAGAGCATATTTGAGGATAAAAATGGTTTTTTATGTAGAAGGAGACTTATCTTTAGAACCATAAGAATATATTTTGAACCAATACATGTACTTATGACCTTTGTATTAATAAGTATATAAAAGTCTTGCTTTCCAATAGCTTGGCTTGGCTTGGCTAGGCTAAGTTAGTAAATGAAATATTTATTTTTATAATCCGTTGTCTTATTGGACCGTTTCTAAATCTAAAGAAACTTGAGCAAAGTTTTTGTTTTGTAAGTCTCATCCCCACAAATTATACAAAAGTGAAATTAAATTCAAAAGCTTCAACTCTCGAATATAAACAATAATAATAATAATAAAAAATTTGAAGGGGCGTGACATTAAGGTAATGAAAATCTATAGGCAAAAATCTTTGTAATCTAGTGGAACCTTTGTTAATTGTTTACATCTTTAATCAAATGTTTAATTCTCCATTACAATCTTCTTGTAATATTTAAAAATTCAAAAAACAAAAAAAAAAAGAAAAAAGAAAAAAAAATGGTAAACGCCCTGCTAATTTTACAATTCTCTTGAATTAATTAATAAATTATATAGTGAAAGATTCAATACAAATGACATAGACGGGACGTACAAAACAAATAAAGTGTATTTGTCTTGTAGAGTTTAATGTTCCATAAAGTTAACTACTCAAATTAAAAAGTTGTTAAATTTTAAAAAAGCATTAAAACTAGATTTTTTTTTTTTTTAAGAAAATGTGAAAACACAATAAGCATATTAATAAGTATGGTTCATTGATTACCAAAGTAAAGCTAAATCATTAGAAAGTTCTTTCCTTAAAAAGTGAGCTTCAAGTCATTACAAAGACTACTTGTTCATTTCACTATATATATTATAAGGCGTGAAAATATATATATTATAGGAAGGTGGACATACTTATAAATATAAAAAGTATTAAGTTTATAATTGCTTTTGTAGTATATTTAAAAACAAGTTTTCACTACATACACAACTCCACTCCTAGTCGTGAGCATGCTCCAACTCATGGTTTGTCTTACTTTTCAAATATGACATCTTTAATCATTTATAAAAATTGTAGAAAAGAGGAGTGAGTAAAAAGTACTCAGTGAGTAACAAAACCCTTTGATTCACCTTTCATTTGAAAAATTCATTTTCGAGAAAACCATTGAATGCACAAAGCTTTCAAATGCACAAAAGAATCCTATCACTAGTTAAACTACTACCAGTAGCGCGTACAAGATTCATATCAATTCAATCATGGTCATATACAATTAAGTGAATCCACATTCGAATCACGGTTGGCCTCTACCAGAATTCCAAATAATTCAATACTAATACAAAGCAAATACCACACTAATCGTCGCTCATCTCGGTATCATTAGATGACTTCTAATATGACAACAAAGTAAAGTAAACATAAAATGGGTAGAGTATCAACTAGTGATTCAAATGCAATAATTAACCTTTCTTTTCAATGCATCAAAATCCGTGTTTATCTCATAGAATAATTCAATAAAAAACTATGCTTACTGTATGAAAACATTATAAATGCTAAAAGGAAATCAAAGTAGTAGTTAGTCACTTCTTGAACTTAACTTTCCTAAAAATTCTTTGAGTTATTCACAAGTGCCCTCAAAACTTTCATTTTCCTCATTCAAAATGTTGTTTCAACTTGTATTCTTTATATATATGAAGAGGGATCATTTATAAGTGTAAAACTATGTGTTTAATAGGTTTTAAGGGTTTTTCCCCACCCCACTATAATTTTAGACGAATTTCTCCTTTATATATGATATGAAGAACTCAAGAAACAAGATCATTGGCCATAGGATATGGAGAGGAAGAGGAGGTGAGAGAGAGGGTCGGCTAATGGGTTGGGAGGTTGAGAAATCCTCACCTCCCTATGCCCCTATTTATAGTTACGGAAAAATATCTAGATTTAGTTATTTTTAATAAACCTTTGAATTTCGCCAACTAGAACGCAACATGTGGCGTGATTTGGCATCATACACTTAGAAGGCAAGGTGAAAAATTGCTCGGTCAGTCCTTATATTTTGTGCTGTCTTCTGATTAAGTCATAATATTTTAATCCATGTTACTTGAGTCTTTTCAATTAACAAAAGTTTTACAATTACATTATCAACTTCAAGTCATACTATTAATAACTACATTCTTTACCTCTTGGCTCCCTTAAGTCAAAATTTTTTGAATTTTCATGACATTTCAAACGGTTATTCGATCATTGTCAAAATAACGTTTAAACTCAAGTGATTATTCAATCATTATCAATACATTGTCAATAACCATATTCAAATTAGATCGGAAGAGCACACGTCTGATCATCATGCTCTAATTTTTAAGTGCATAATATTCTTGCAATAATTCAAATATGATTAATTGTCACGTTCTATTTCTTGGTATTCATTTGATTGACAAACCTTAAAGTTTTGCAATTCAATACAATCACATTACTATTTTTTAATTCTTGACAACCTTGTAACAATTCAATATCATTATATTGTCGTAATCTAATTCAATTTATTGACAAAATATCGATCTTGTTGTCAAGAATTTTTTCCTAATTCTTAGTGTTCATTTGAGTGACAATCTTGTGTCCTTAAATATGTTCACATTATTACATTGAAATTTTAGCCGTTCAATTGAGTAAGAATCTTATAATCTTAGGATGCAATTCAAGTAATTATTCAACTATTGTCAAAATAATGATTACATACTTAAAATTTTGCGGGGTGTTACAAAAACCAAAAAAGTCTACCGAGATATTATTATATTAAGGGTGATTTTCACTCTACGTCTCTAACCTTTAGACTTTATATCAATTTTGTTTTCATTCATTTTTTGAGCCTACTAGACCTCTAACCTTTTATTTATTATCGTATTATGTCTCCAACGTCACTTTTTATCCTCAACCTTTCAATTATCATCATTAACCCGTATCAATATGACCATTACACTCTTATCTCTTTATTTAACTATAGGTCCCCAACCTTTCAATTTTTATACAATTTTATTTCCATCTTTGTTTGGAAGTATATGACCTTTAATCTTTTACTTATTGTCGAGTTACGTCCCTAAAAATACCTTCCGTCTTCAATCTTTTAATTACTACTGTTAATTCCTAATAAAATCACCACTATACCCTTCACTACTTAAATAAAAAAATAAAGAACAATATAAAATAAGTACTCTATCCGTCTTAGCATATCTCACTCTAAATTTGCAATCACTGGAAATAGTGATAAAAAGCCTATATTCAAATTTAATGGATACCTAATATGTGTAAAATCAATCTGAGAATCAGTGCAACAAATTGAATCAAATTTTTCGATTAATCACATATCACATAGCGGATAAAGATGAGGTTGGATCCACACAAAAAAAAAAAAACTCATTTTAGATTTACAAAATTGAACTGAACATTAATGATCTAATTCAAATTTATGTCTAGCGTCTCTCTTTCTGATCTTCCCTAATCCATTATACACACCAATACAATTTCATTCGTAAATTACGGGGTGAAATAGATCAAACTTAGTCTACTTTAAATCTACCCCATTGTTTTTTGCTGCCGTTAGAATACAAGTCGCCATTTCAGAACTTACTATTGGGGTGATAACATTTCCGGTAGCAAAAGGGAGAGGGGAGAATTTCCTTTTTCGAAAATTTTTTTAAGCATCAAAATCCATCTTACAATCCACAATAGATAGATCAGATTTGACTGACACTGATAAGAGGTTAGAGGTAAATTAGAGTGATAATCACAGTGAGAGACAAGAAACTAAATCAAGAAACATAATTAATCAACCACGTTGGAGGACCATATGTAAGAAGATCCATATTATTACCATTCATACATTCCACATCAAAAAAAAAACTTGACAAACTAAGCATTCAAGGAAAACTAATTCACATAACCAGGCACACATTTAAGGCCTACATCTTCCCGGGACGGTCCTTCCTGCCCAAACGCACTCGGCATTCATCGTCCAAACTTCCAACGTCGTTGAATGCCTGGCCACTCATCTGATCAGAAGCTTTCAGTGCGGCAGCCACGGCACCTGTGGGAGTCTTCTCCACCTCTACCTCCATCCCCACCACTAATGGAGTCTCCATCTTGGTTACAATCGGGATCCCCTCCTTGTCAACCGCCAACCTATGTCCGCCTCTTGGAAGGCCGGGTTCGATGGTCTGGCGGGCCTCCTCCTCCACTGGATGAGGTGTGAACTTATCTTTGATGGCATCCTTCGTGCCACCAAAGGCACCTAATATGCCGCCACCTCTCTGATCACCGCTTCCTCTGTTGGATGTACATAACAAAAATGAACGTTTATCCAATTATATGAAGTGCTAAAACAAGCTAGATAGTTGAATTAATTGGGGTTAGAATTTTCCACCTTTCTGCCTCATGCTTGTCTCTATCTCCTCCTATTTTCATCTCTTCGATTTTCCTCCTCGCTTCTTCTTTGGTCCCTTCATATGTCTCCTGTATTACGTGAAAAGTTTCCTTAAAAGTTGATCAATGACACTGCCCTTGGCAAGATTCCTTTTTCTTACCAATTAACCATCATCACATATTAGTTTTAAATCAAGTCACTTTTAAATTAATCGATACTAATGTTGCTACTTGATCCGATGATCTCTCATTCATGTGTCGTTGACTATGGCACACCAGCTTAATCCTTTCAAATTTAAGACCCCAACTCCCATGAAATAGAAATTGATCAAACTAAACGCAGTCTTTATAAACACTGAAGACCAAAGCATCCATTATTCATCCTCCCTCATTCTAATTCTAGATCTACTCCTACTTTAATAATGCAAATTCAAGAAAGCAAGAAAAATACATCACAATAGAAGCCAAGTATGAGTCAATTTAACAAAGGAAATGACGGAGATTCATATTCATCATAAGCGGCTAACCTTGGCTGCTTCAGTGGTTTCTTGTGTCTTCTTCTTTGCGGCTTCAGTGTTCTCACGTGCTCTCTGTCTTGCTGCTTCACCTGTTTCTTGTGTCTTCTGCTCTGCGGCTTCAGTGGTCTCCTGTGCCTTCTGTCTTGCTGCTTCACCAGTCTCTTGTGCCTTCTGCTTCGTTTCCTCCTTTTTTCCCGTCAAATACTCCATAGCCCTCCTTGCGGCATCCGCCGCAGAATCCTTCAGTTCGTTCATCTTCCCAACAGCAGTATCTCTTCCCTTCCACGGCTTTCTCAGCTGTGTAATCCTTGTATTCCCCTGCTTTCTCTATTGTTGTATCCTTTGCCTCCTTTGTCTTGTCTGCCGCATAGTCCTTGTATTCCCCTGCTTTCTCCATTGTTGTATCCTTCGCTTGCTTTGCCTTGTCTCCCGCATAGTCCTTGTATTCCCCTGCTTTCTCCATTGTTGTCTCCTTCGCCTGCTTTGCCTTGTCTCCCGCATAGTCCTTGTATTCCCCTGCTCTCTCCATTGTTGTCTCCTTCGCCTGCTTTGCCTTGTCTGCTGCATAGTCTTTGTACTCCCCTGCTTTCTCCATGGTTGCATCCTTGGCTTGCTTTGCCTTATCAGCAGCATAGTCTTTGTACTCCCCTGCTTTCTCCATGGTTGCATCCTTGGCTTGTTTAGCCTTATCAGAAGCATAGTCTTTGTACTCCCCTGCTTTCTCCATGGTTGCATCCTTGGCTTGTTTACTCTTATCAGCAGCATAGTCTTTGTATTCCCCTGCTTTCTCAGTGGTTGAATCCTTTGCTTGTTTGCTCTTATCAGCAGCATAATCTTTATATTCCCCAGCTTTCTCCATCGTTGCATCCTTTGTCTCCTTGGCCTTCTGGGAAGCATAATCTGTATATTCCCCTGCCTTGTCCATTGCCGAATCCTTAGTCTCCTTGGCCGTCTCCGCAGCATAATCCTTGTACTCCCCTGCTTTTCCGGCCGTAGCATTCTTTGCCGCCCTCGCCTTCTGAGCAGCATAATCCGTATATTCCCTTGCCGTCGGGGCCGTATAATCTTTATACTCTCCAGCTTTCCCCATGGCCGAATCCCGCGTCTCACCCACCTTGTCGGCAGTTTCGTCTGCTGTCTCCCGAGTCACATCGACGGTTTCATGGGACTTGCCGAGAACAGCATCCTTGGCGTGCTCTACGGTCCCCTGAACCGACCTCAAAATGCCTCCAATAACGCCAGGACCTTTCTGTTCTGGTGCTTCTGTAGTTACAGAGTGCTCCGGCGGATACTCGAATTCCATTTTGGCAACTTCCTCTCTCTCCCTTCTCTCCCTGTTGACATCACTAAGCTCCTTTGCTGCAATTCTTGCAGCTTCCTCGGCCGTTTCCTCTTTCGCTGCTTGCCTTGATGTCATCTTTTAGCCCTCTGCAAAAACTTGTGCCGTCTCGAATTGAAACTGAAAATGGGAATTTCACTCGGAATTCAGAAATCTATCAAAATATAGTGGAGTTGTTTCGGTAAATTAAGGATCGGGGAGAGTAATATAGGTACATGAAAAATGACACCTGTTATTGTTGACTGTGCCTAGCAATGACACGTGGTTATACATGCAAGAGAATACCAAAATTTATGAGATGGCACGTTGCTGGCACTACACATGAATCAATTTATGGGCGGCGATCCATCGGTGGGCATACCTCGACCGTTTGCGGCGCAAGTGATTACCCAATCCCGTGCGAATTTGCTAATGCTTTTGTAGTATTATTATTATTATTATTTTTTTTTATTATTATTAATCAATAAGAAATTGCATTAAAAAAAATCGACAATAAGAAATTAACAAATAAGTAATGTATTAGGCAACTCGTTTATGGCGGAGCTTATACTTCACTCGTCTATAAGTTACTCGCATTTTTATTACATATTGTAGTATTTAGTTACGTTTGGACTCAATGTGTGATATCTGACATATCGTCATATATATGTAGTACATGAGCAAATATTAAATATCACCGAGGGATCCGAATATATGTAATTAAGTATTACATGGCTGAATATGGCAGGGACATGAAGCACCATCAAAGAAAATATTAATTTTTTTTATTGAATCACTTCACGACTTTGGTTAACTGATGGTTGGCTCCAAGTAATTTTCAAATAGAGTGATATATTATGTGATTGATAGTTTTATAATTTAATTCCGTTTTGTCTTACATTATTAAATAAATAAATATTAAAGATGACCGCAATGAAATGAAATAGATGATTACCTTTGCTTGGGGGGCTGAGCGCAATACAGTTGATATTTAGCAAGTTGACTGTTAAGCGAAGATCCATTAAAATTTTTGGAAGATTTGCCACTTCTAAATACTCACGAACTTCCATATGCTTTTGAAGGTATGACATTGCATTTCAATGCCGGAAAGTTTCCAAGACTAAAGATTTTATACGTTTCACACCTTAACGGACATAGATATAGGGCTGGCCCTGTTGTGAGGCCCGTGAGGCGAGTCTCTCAGGCCCTAGAATTTTTGGAGCCTAAATTGATTTGTTAAGGGTAAGCCCAAAACTCAAATATGTTTTTTCTTTATATATAAGTTAGGGGCCAAAAAAGTTAGGGCCCAAAATAAATAAGTTGGGCCCAAAAGATCTAAACCTAGTCTGATTTTTTGAAAAAAAAAATAAATAAATAAAGACGTAAAAGCAAAAAGGCCCAAATTAATTGATGCCTAGAAAGATTGATCGAAGAACACTGACGAATTCCGATCTAACGCCTGGGCTGAAAGAACAGAGGAGACTGGAGATGCTGCGATCTTGCGAGGTTGCGACCTGTCTGCCGTCCCACGCTGGTAGCCGCTCGACCATTCGTCCGTTAGTCCGTCCGGCCAGCCACGCACGAACTTACGATCAAGCTCCAAAGGGGTAAGTTAAATGGCTAAATCCTAATTTCTAAATTCCTTAGAAGTTAGACGTTGTCCTTAACTCCTTATTCAGTTATATGGCTTAATGCTTTATGCTTATGGCTAATGGGTAATGGCCGCTTACTGCTTATGGGCAATTGCTAAATACAAAATATTAATTTTTAAAGTTAAATTCTTAATAAATAATGACGTTGCCTAAACTTTTCAAATTATTTTGCCCTGTATTTTTCTTTAATTGTATACACATTTGAAATGTACACGGCTGATGTTTGGAATACAATGTCACTAGTCTCTAATGGAGTAATTCATTTTTAATTTCTTTGGTTAAAAAATATGAGATATCCAAATTGTTGCTTCTGTTTAAATGGTAAGTTTTAGTTTTATGTAATTTATTTTTTTAATGTGGACCATGGGTAGTATTTAGTAATAGTTTCTATAGAGTATAGATTTTAAATTTGAGTGCTTTTTAGACTTTAGTTTTGTTTAGTTGGTGTTAATTGAGAGAATTAGATGCTTTTGTTTAGTTATTTTTGTTTAATAGATGTTGAGGATTGGATGTTGAGGGAATACACACCCAAAGAAGTAAAAAAAAGCAATATATGAAAATTTCTATGAACAGTTTGTTTCCGTTCTCATACATTGCACATCAAATCTTGGTAATTGTACCCATCACGTAGAAAGAAGTTTCTCAAGACTCAAATTGATCAAAACTTATCTCCGGTCAAGCATGTCACAAGAAAGATTAAATGGTTTGACAATGTTATATATTGAAAAAGAAATGGTTGAAAGATTGAATTGTGAACATTTGATTAGTGTTTTTGTATCTAGAAATGCAAGACAAGCAATATTTGGGTAACTTGTTCACACATTGTAAATGATAACACATATATATTATTTAAATGTTCACTTTATATTTTTTTTTCGTGATAAAAAGGAGTTATTTATCGCTAGCTCGGGGTCCTATTTTTCGAATGTCGTCTAGGGCCTAATAATTCACAGGGCCGGCCCTGCATAGATATTGTACTGGATGAGGATTTCCGTTATAGAGACACATTGTGTATGTGGCACATTCTGTTTCACTAGTTTCATAGACTCACAAGTGGAGCCATGTAAATTAGTGGATGAGAGTGTTGGAAAATATTGTTTTTTAGATATTATGTGGAAGGAAGGAAAGAATTCCTACAAACAGTTTCCTTCGATTCTTCATGTTTTGTGGCAATTTCTCGTTAAATGTGGTGTGGTCTCATTTGAAAAGTGATTTCTATCCATAGAGACACTTTAAGAAACTATAAATATATGAAGGATCTTAAAAGAAAAACGTCCTACAAAAACACAAATAATCCTGAAAACTAAGATTTAAAAAAAGTTCTTGAGGTTCCTTTCCCGACTTGGCTTCAATATTTCATGATTTGTGAAGTGAAATACAAGTTTATAGAGTCAGCTGAAAGTGCAGCAAGTGAAGAAAAACTAGCTCATTTATACATGGTTGTCCGGGATGGAGATAAGGATAAATAGAGGTATTTATAATTGAAGTATTGCTTCTTTCATTAGTAACGACTCTTCTTTCACTAGTGTATTGCAAAGTTTTCTTTCATGTAATTGATGTGTCCATCCATTGGTTGATAAAATCTTTTGAGAAATATTATCCCATATGATTCTTGTATTTTACCATTGTTTAACCAATCAAGCTATTGATTCGAAATGGGAAAAGGCTCATAGGGTCGGACTTGAGATGCCTTGAAACTTAGAACAATTAGAGATATTTACCAGTGTCCGTTCCCCTGATTGTCAATAGTTCCGGTAAAAATTTGTTTAATATATGTTAATTTTAACTAAGTCAGTTGAGGAAAATCAAAGTGGTTAGGTATTTTTTTCTTCTTCTTTTTTTTCCCCCCTTGAAGAAAAAAATTATTCATTTATTATTTATTTTGCGGCTTATTATATATCCTTCCCCCTTCCCATCAAATTTCACCAAATTCTACTAGTTAAATTAAATATTAAAATCAGATAATATAAGATTTATTTATACAAAAAGCATTGAACGTTTAAATTAATTACACAGAGGACTTCCAACATTTCACTTCGAAGCGAGATACCCCTAACATCCAAAATTAGTTGCAACAAGGTACAACACTTCGTGTCATATTTCATCAATTTCCTTTAGTTAAGGCCAAATTATTTCTTATTAGATTCACTAAAATGATCTTATATATTAAAAAAAAGGATAATTTTCATTTTTCCCCCAACTCCTATCCTTGCCAATCTTCTATTTTCGCTCGCTCTCCTAAATCCACCAGTTGGGTCACTCAAATTCTCGCAAAAAATGGAAAGATCCCTCCATCCCCAAAATGCTTTTTAAGGGGGTGTTATCTCCTCCTTTCTCCATTTACCTTCTAGAAAGCATAATATGTAAAAAATATTGAGATCAAGTTTTGAGTTTAGACGCGCTTCAGAATGCACCGATACATGATATATAAAGCTCGATCAAAGCGTGATAAATTATAAGGGGGTGGGAACGGGTGCATCTCAGGCGAGAAGTTTCGAGTTTGACTCACACCAACCCCATCATGAATTTCCAAACTCTCCCTTATATCCCCTTATATATATAAAAATAAAAAAACCCAACCGGTGCATATTTGCTACAAAATTTAAAGGGTGGAAACCATATACGAAATTTGCCATTACACTTTATATGCTGCTTCTCACGTGCTTTCATTGACTTCGGAGGGTTTATCCACTAGGAGCTTTAAAACACTTTTGAAGATTTGTAAAATTGTGAGGTATTCAATTTACACACCGTTTGGCAACGGAGCGGGATTATAATCTGACACGTGTTGGTCGTTGAAGAGATCTGCAACCGTCAGTCCATGTGGCTCCCTACTCTATTGTCCTCAATTTGCCTCCCCAAGGCTCGTGTTTAGCCGGAGTTAAAGGGCCCATGCACCACAAAAGTCTAATATTGCAACTGGAACATAGGAATGTGGGGTGTGTTGGTAATTATAGTTGAAGAAAGTTGGAGTATTTTGGGAAAATAAGATAACTGAGGTGACTGGGCCATTTATGACTGCCCTAATCGTCACCCGACACATGTAGATTATAATCTCCTGCTGCCAAATGGTGTGTTAGACTTTTCAAGAGTCTTAGAGGTATTCAAACATATTAGAACTTTGTGAGATTTCTTAAATTTTCAAGCTTTTGGAGAGTTTCTATGTAAAATATAAAGAAAAAATGTCTTCAGAAGTCTTGCTACAGCGATAATATTTCTTAAGGCTATTTGAGTTATTATTTTTTTTAAAAAAAGAATATCGCTTCCATTTTTCTCTGTTGACCTCTCACCATCCCTACCTCCCAAGTTTTTTTCATGACATGCCTCATCCCATTCCTTGCTACATCGGGCATGTGGACTTTTTACTAGTTTACTTTTTATTCTTATTTATTATTTATTTTTTACAAATTATTATATCCCGCCACCCCCACAATATGGATTTTTTGTACCATTCAGGTCGAATCCCATTCGTTCCTATCAGTTTTTCCTCTTTTCTTTTCCCTTTTTTATATTTCAAGCACTAATTTATTTTATTTTTTATCGATTAGATTAATAATTCGTTGTTTAGCTCGAACATTTTTTCATTACTCATTTTCGTAGATTGATTATTATTTTTTAAATTTTATGTGTTATTAGTTCAACTATTGGGCAGTTAGGCTCAAAATAATCGAGGCGGAATGTGATAAAATATTTTCATCTACGTCCTGTCCTGCTAATTCCTTGACACAAATTTATTCTCCTGCTTATGTTGGGAAAGTATGTGATATTTTATATTTTTGTCACATAGTGAAAATGAAACATGAATTATTATTATTTTTTGGTTTTAGTAAAGGTTATGAATTTTACTATTTGAAAAAAAATTCAAAACAATTTTTTAGTGCCAACTTTATTTTCACTTTTTTTAAAATAATTTTATTGATATGTAATTGTTCATTTCAAAAAGTTGGCTGACATAATATTATATATTATAATTTTTAAAAATGAATATCTAAAGTCTCAAAAAATCTTTTAAAGTTTTAAATAAAACTCAATCAAAGTCTAGATAAATCTCTTAATCTCTTACTTAACTCCCATCAAATCTACAAAAGTCTAAGAAATCCTAAAAATTCCACAAAAGTCATCCATTAAAAAAAGTTTTTAAAAGTCCACAGAAGTCTGAATTAAATACAACCCACTCTATTCAAGCTAATCCATAATGACACGATATGTTAGTGTGTATATATACTAAATCAAATATTAGAACATATCCATATAGTAATAAATAAATAAAATGACGAAGCTGTTTTACCTAAACAATTAGCTTGAGTTAGGCCATTTCAAACATACTATAATAATGCTATTCTTGATAGCGATGTGCGAAGAGATGAAATGGAATAATAAAATTGAAATAAGGAAATTGTCAATGCTTGTAAATTCTCTACTACGAGCTGTTATTAATTATAAAATGCATGTTAAACTACCAAGCAATATGCCTCTTCAAATATAAATAAGAGGGATAGCAAGAAATAATCACTCCATATTCCTTATCAAAATTCTAAGCAATCAGCAAGAAGCAATTAGCCACACACTAATGGCAGAGATTGCGGTGAAATTTCTGTTGGACTACCTTGTATTAGAGGCCCGAGAAGAGCGCCAGCCACTGGGAGGACTTGATTAAAAATTGCAGTACATAAAAGATCAACTCGAGCTGATGGAGGCTTTCTTGAGAGCTGCTGATTCAAAAGAAGGACGTGACCCCGTGTGATAGCCTCAATCTCATATTGTTTGGGTGAAGAAAAATAGACCAGTTTATAAGTTAAGAGAACCACTCCATCTAACATGAGGCTTTTTGGGTGAAAGCTCAAGAGCAAAACAGTGCGGGCTAAGCCTAAAAGCGGACAATATGATGTCAAAGTGGAGCGAGTTGTTACAAATAGTATCAAAGCTGATCCCAACCAGATGTGGTCAATGAGGACGTTGGGCCCCCTTAGGTGGGGTGATTGCGATAGCCTCAATCCCACATCACTTAGGTAAAAAAAAAAGAGACCGATTTTTAAGTTAAGAGATCCACTCTATTTGACATGAAGCCTTTTGGGTAAGAGTTCAAGAGCAAAACCGTGAGGGTTAAGCCCAAAAGCGGACAATATCATGTCAAAGTAGAGCGGGTCGTTACACCTCAAACTCCAAGCATGGATCAGGCAAGTGAGGAAGCCTGCTTATTGTAACGCCCTGAATTTGAAAAACATCCGGGTCACTAGTTTGACTTTTCTTGTTAACTTTTTAAAATAATAAATTGCGGAAAAAAACAAAATTCAATAAAGTAAATTTTTAACGAGTGCGGAATATAACCATAGAATATGAATTTTTGACGATTGTAACAAAATAAGTGGAGGTCTCAAATGTTTTTTTTCACGATTAATAGACAATTTCCAAAAGATTAATTTTTCAAAATATAATTTAATTGTAACCATCGTTCGTCATTCCACACGCCAGCTTCGAAACCTGAAATTTGTTAGATTGGAAAGAATGAGTATTTTAAAATACTCAGTAGACCCCGTACACCATTATTTTTATCATAATAATATATACTACCATGCAAACAAACATACTTTTTAATAAGTAGAAAATTCATATGCCTTTGAATAGGCGAGACCTTTTAATAGGCCAACATCATAAAGTGCCTTTAGACTTTTTAATAGGTCCAATTACTCATATGCTTTTAATAGGTAATAACATCAAATTCATATTAATCACGTATATCATTATAATATGAATCAAATAAGTACGCACGTTTAAGAAATAAAGTTTTTAAATGAAGGAGTCAACTTTGGAATATTTCAAGTCGACCTCTAAATTCTTGAAAAGTAAGTTTCTAAACTATCCAAGCGCTCTGTCTAACCAATAAAGGAAATTAATTAGGAGTAGAATTTATAATTTTAGGTTTTACGGTATAATTAAATATTTAGGGACTAAATCATAGATTTATAAAAGTTAGAGGACTTTAATTTAATATAATTAAATAGTTTGAGGGTTAATTTAATTTAAATTAAAAGTTTGAGGACTTACATGATTAGAATTAAAAGCTTTTAAGGGCTAATTATAAAAAATTTGAAAGTTTAAGGACTAATGATGTAAAACTTGAAAGTTTGGAGACCAAAATTAATTATTTCTAAGATCTGGGGACTGAGTTTGATTGAGATAATAATTTTATGGTTAAGTTAGATGTCTTGGAAATTCTTGAAGTCAAGACTTGAGTTAATCGTTATGTTTGGACTTATTTATATATTTTTAAAACTTTTAGGAACTAAAGTGCAAAAACCCATGGGACAATGTTTTATATCTATTTTCTTTTAGTTCATACACAATTGGGAATAAACTGAAGACGCAACCATGGCTAGGATTTCTAAGGTAAAATTTTCAACCAAAACTCCTGCGATTTGAAGCAAAATTTGGTGGAATAGAAAGCTCTCGACGATATCTTCACATAGATGTAAGTTTTTGAATGAATGATGGCGGTTTTGAGTGAAGGGGTGCGACGCTCTTCCGATCTCCAATTTCCGGCGAGCACGGTGATTGTCTGGCCAAAGTGGAGATACCATTGTGTTCCTCGCAGCGAGGGGAAGCCATAGAAACCCATTTTGTAGTGTTTGGTGAAGAAATGAAGATGTGCCAAAAGTTGGGTTTCTGGTTTCAAATGAGCTCACTGATTTTTTTGAATTTTTTTCTTTTTGTTTTTTTTTTGTTTTTGATATTTATGAAGGACTAAAGAATGTATGTATGAAATGTTTGTGAACTGTTTAAATCCTAATGTATATTTTGTTTGAGTTTTTCATGTAAAGAAAAGAATGGATGAATGTAGGATGAGAGAAGTGTTACCTTCGTTCTTGGA
Organism: Nyctanthes arbor-tristis; assembly: GCA_963692815.1. Lineage (NCBI taxonomy): Eukaryota > Viridiplantae > Streptophyta > Magnoliopsida > Lamiales > Oleaceae > Nyctanthes > Nyctanthes arbor-tristis. Next base: position 53,727 of record CAVNYN010202485.1, read on the forward strand.
GTTGGATTGTTGATGTATTGCTTGGATCTCTTTTTACTTGTCTTGAGTTTGATTTGTTTGCAAGAAGAAGAAAAATTGAGTGTTAGTTTTGTTGTTGAAGAAAATGGGAAGAAGGAGAAGATGGAGTAAGAGAAATACCTTGGCTATTGCTACTTTGGCTCACAAGGGAGAAAATGGTTGGTTGGGGTATTTATATGGAGTGTAATTGGAAGAGACTTGAGACTAAAGTATAGGGTTTTTGGAAGTTTTGACTTGATAGAAATTATTAAAAGTTACAAAGCTTATTGTATAATCTTGATGACTTGATTGATATTCATGAAATTTGATTTGGTTATTGGAATTAACTCGATAAATTTTAAATCATTGGAGTTGAATTTAGTTTTGTTGTTAAATTACGATTTCTCTATTTCAGTAATATTATTTGATTTGGCTTAAACAGGCGCATCATCGAAGTATGACTATTCAACTCTATTTGGGCACGTCATAACGATACATGGATTAAAATAAAAATTTTTAAATAGAAAAATTCCCGGTCGCTACACTTATGATGCCCAAGATGTCCTTGATCTATTTATGCTTCAATTTCTGCGTGCTCGTGTTGGTGTTGGATTCCCTCGAAGAAGTCTTAGAAATATCTATGATGCGATAATGAATTATGGAGCACGTCGTGATGTGGCTCTTAAATTAGGGAAAATTGAGTTGAGGCTCCTAAAAATGATGGATATCAGAAGTTCCAAAGCATATATGGTGGTGGTGTAGAGCAGGACTCTAGCTCTTTCCCTGTCAACCACAATTTTGACAGGCAAGGAGATGCACTTCTGGTGGAGGAAGATATGCATGTAGGAATCAAAGGACCAAAAGAAGAGCTCATCACCCAACTTCTTGACGGGTACTCTCAACTTAAAGTTGTTTCTGTGGTGGGCATGGGAGGCTTGGGAAAGTCCACATTGGTTAAGAGGATATACGATGATGAACGAGTACAAGGGAAATTCCAATGCCATGTTTAGGTCACTGTTTCACAGTCATTTAGTGTTGATGAACTTCTCAAAGGCATGATCCGACAATTTTATGTTGAAAGAAAAGAAACCATGCCCCAAGATGTGCAACTTCTAAGTGCCATGAGCTGAAAAGATTTGTCAATGACTTCCTTCGGGAGACAGGGTATGTTATTGTCTTTGATGACATATGGCACATAGACTTTGGAATGCTTTCAAGTATGCAGTGCCTAAAAGCAATACTAGTAGTCGTATTTTGATCACCACACGAATACTTGACGTGGCTTATGCCACTCGAGCAGAATTTTTTGTCTATGTCTATAAAATGGAAGCATTATCCATGGAGGACTCTTGGACCCTGTTTAGCAACAAGACATTCCATGATAAAGTGTGCCCTCATAATCTACAAGATGTTTGTGAACGCATATTGAGAAAATGTGAGGGCTTGCCCCTTACCATTCTTGCAATTGGTGGTTTATTGGCTTTAAAGGATAAGGACAAGATCAATGAGTGGGAGATGGTTAACAACAACAATAACAGTGAATTAGACCATGATGGGAAACTAGGAAGTCTGAAAGAGGTAATCTTATTGAGTTACTATGACTTGCCTTACTACCTCAAGACTTGTCTCTTGTACTTGAGCATTTTACCTGAAGATTGTATGATGTCTCACAAAATAATAATCGGGTTATGGAATTCTGAAGGATTAGTGCAAGGGAAAGAAAACATGACAAGAGAAGAAGTTGTTGCAATTTATGTGAGTGAACTCATTCATAGAAATCTAGTCCAACAAGTAGAGGATTAGAACAAGTGGGATATTTTTCATCGTGTACATGGCATTATTCGTGAAATCATTGTTACGATGTCAAGAGAGCAAAATTTTGTGAACACACATACCGGAAGAGATTCAAGGTTGCCCACAAAAGTTTGACGTTTTGTAATTAATGGTTCCCTCAAGAGTACACTAGAAACAAGTAATTTTAAATATCTCAGTTCTTTATTGCTGATAGAATCCTCAATCAATGCCTGAAGAATTCATAAATAGTTTGATGGAAGGTAGTCATAAGCAGCTGAAGGTGTTATATTCGAGAGGTGCACCATTGAAACAGATACCAAATGAGGTTGTGAAAAGAATCTTCTCACACAAGTGGATCTAAGCAAAACCGATGTAAAAGTTATTCCAAAATCAATTGGTAAGCCTATACGTATGGAAACTCTAGATTTAAGAGAAACCAATGTGGTTTATTTACCCATTCAAATCACCAGGCTTCAGAGACTTCGTCATTTGTATGTGTTCAACAAGAGCCACATGCTGAAGGATCCCATAACACGTACTTCCCGCATTCAATCCTTTAGGGCTCCTTACAGAATAAGACGCTTGTCTTCCCCTACAATCACTTACTAGTATAGAGGCTGATCAAATGGGTGACACTTCGATAGTGAGAGAGATAGGAAGGCTTACTAAATTGACGAATTTGGGCATTGCTAAGTTAAGAAGAGAAGATGGCAAGGATCTATGCTCCTCTCTTATTAAGTCATCCGCGAATCTTGACCGTTCGTTCCATTGCAAATGACTAGATAATTGACATCAAGTATTCATTTTCTTCAATTCCTAGGTTTCTTCAAGGACTATACTTGTATAGGAGGTTGGATGCCGCCGTGGATACCTTGGCTGGGTGAGCTAACTAAACTACGTTTGGTATTTAGCAAGTTACACAACAATCCATTAGAATTTTTGGAAGATTTGCCAATGCTAGATACTCTTGAACTCATAGATGCTTTTGATGGTATCATATTGCACGTCAAGGCTGGAAAGTTTCAAAGGCTATAGAATTTCCTCATTTCGCAATTAAAAGGATTGAAACCAGTTGCAGTGGAGAAGGATTCCATGCCTAATCTGGCCGACCTAGCGATGGTGTCTTTCGAATTGATGGTGGAGTTGCCCGTTGGGTTGGAGCATTTCACCAAGTTCGAATGTTTCAAGATCCGTGATATGAACGACAAGTTTGTAGAGACAGCTGAAACTGCAAAAAGATGTGGAGACAAACTAGCTTATATACCCATGGTGGTCCGGGACGGAGATCAGAATAGATATTGGAGGCATCTGTAATCAGAATTGCTTTGCAACACACGTTGCAAATTTTAATTTTACAACGTTACTTTATGCTCTCTTTTGTGCATTGCAAAGGTTTCTTTCATTTAATTGACATGTTCATCCATTGATTGAAATATATTACTGGTACGTTTTAACCCGTGTTTTAAAAACCATTCAATCTATTGGCTCAAAATGAGAAAAGATCAATGGGTTGGCTTGGGTATGCTTTGAAATTTAGAGCAAAAATTGGTCGACATCAATCTAAAATTTATGAAAACTGGGGCCGAGAGAAAAAATTTTAATTTTCCTATGTTGATCTTATTTTAACGTACTCTATTTATCTTCTTTATTTTATAATTTATGAGAAGTGTTAGTTGTACATGTAATGTGAGCAAAATTTATACACAATCATCTTTATTAACAAAAATTATTCTAATCAAAGTGCTATTAGCTTTTTCAACAGTATACGAACAAATGTTATCACATTATATATAATTTCTCGCCAATAATTCATTCCTCATCATGGACATCTGGAGTCGTACGTTGAGCCTTCTAAGCCAGATCGAATGCAGAATCATGTGAAAAACATCGTACCGCTCCGGCGGAGAATTAACCACAAAATGTCTCCTCATCTGAATGCCCCTCCTCTGCATCCTTAGGTACTGTCTTTGAGGTATACCCTGTAAAATCTAGTTCAAGTGTGGGATATCCTTCACCGGAATAATCACAGAAAATGTCTTCCAATTCAAGACATCAGAAAAGGGAATCACATAATCATCCTTAATTAGTACAGGAACACATCCCATGTAAAGACCCTCCACCATTCTAGGGCTAGCCACTTCATATCCACTGGGACAAATGCAGTATTGGCTTTTTCGGATCATCCCGTAATACGACATGTTCTTGGGAAGATACTTGTAAACCTGGACGTCGGGATCTTTGTTTTCCCAGTGTTCAAGAAGAATCGGCCTGATGGGGCCGTGAACTCCGCCGGCATAGAATACCAGTATTGGACGTTTCGACGGGGATGGTCCCCCAAGCATGCCATCGATTGTCCCGGCCGGGAGGAGGATTTCTGGGATCGAAACGTCTCGAGTGGCATTGAATCTTTCTGAGGTGTTTGCATTGCATAGAGCCCGGATTGCATTCTGATGTAGGTATGGAATTGCAAATGAAATTTCAGGCCCCTGCCACCAACATAGCATAAATACAAGAGTATTGTCACTTGCACATATAAAATATATAAGTGTTAGTCATTGAAATTTGTGAGTTGTAATTACCCAATCATGGCAAGCAAGCATGAAATGATCGGAACCGAGGCTCCGATTCCAATAGGGGTGCTTTTGACCGATAACATTGACATAATCGGAGGCTGCGTTTTTCATGAGAGTCCAGTCGTGAGATCCGGGTACTCTAATAACTTGAGCTATCATTGTCACGCTAAATGGAAGGAAGAAAATATGAGCCTCGTCTGGATTGCTAGTCCGAAAACGGCTAACTTCCAATTTGTGAATGAAAAATCCCTCAATCGCATATGTGTGCTTGCAAGGACCGAAATGGAACACCGGTGGCTCTCCTTCTTCATAAACGTATATCTTAAGTCGTCTTTCCATTTCCAAATAGCTCCTGTAGTGAATTAATAAAGTGTACAGAATGATTAAACTTCATATTAAATATATAGAACACACTAAATGCCGTAACTGGCTAGAAGAGCAAACTTATTATATATACCTATGAAAAACTTGGGGGTTCCAATACATTGGGCCATTGGGGACATACAATGGGTCTTCTGTTTGGTTCCCATGTTGGGTAGCTTCTTTAATGGCAGCTCGAGCTTGTGCAAGACCAATTTCCAGCTTCTCTAATTTGCTGTATTTTTCTTGCACCTGTCAAAACTCCATTTTAAGAGACGATAGTTAGTAGTTCAATTGCTATAAAGTTGGAAATGTTTTGAGTTAGACACACATGACGTTCAAGAACTAATATGCGGGCACAAGAGCTTCTTAAATTGAAACCAATTACTAAGAAATATCATGTTTCTACATGGTTATGAAAAAGTCATGGTGTGCAACAAGTTAGTTTCAAATATGGAGATCAATTTCAACATTATCTTTTGTCGACCTTAAATTAAAGACACAAAAACCTATGAATTGATTCTCCTACCTTAATTTATTGATTGCCAACCCAAGGAAGAAATAAGCAAAAGGGGAAAGAATTGGAGGGCTAAAGTATTTATATGGTATGGCATCAATTATAGGTAAGAAAATTCATCATTTTACCGTTTTTGACTCAGAATAATAATAATAATAATAATAATAATAATAATAATAATAATAATAATAATAATAATAATAATAATAATAATAATAATAAAGGAAGAGCTTTTAATTAGAAACAAGAAACATGATTCTACACCCCCCACCAAAAAAAAGAAGAGAAACATGAAAAATGGTATCACTATTTCATATATTTCACATATAATGATTTTGTATTATTATACATATTATAATAATATTATTATCATTATTATTATTATTATTACTATCTTTTCTTATAATTACATTTTTAAATTAAATCTAACTATACTTTAAAATATAAAAAATTATTATTTTAAAATTATTATTTTAAAAAATCTCACTAGAAGATTAGCAACTTAATCTCTTGATGTAACTATCTCTTGTCTTATGACTATTATCTTTTATTCTGAACATTCATTTTTTTTCCACAAATTCTTTGTTGTGCATGGTATCTATAACCTCATCCTATCCTATTGATTACCATCGCCATCTACCCATTATTAAATAAATGTATTTTCCTTTGTGGGATTCAGTACTCCCTTCAAGTTATATGTACGTAATGACCAATTAAATACGAACAAAATAAATGAGGAGAAATTCATATCAATTTCTCCATTTATAAAACATGTCATATGCTAAAACAAATTATTAGTTTGATTATAATGAATATAATTCCCATTTCAATATTTTTCAAATCCAACCACGGAAATGTTTTCAAATACTACCACAAATTTTAACAAAATATATTCGTGCAACTCGCACTGTCTATACATACATACATACATACATACCGGGGCCGTTGGATTTGAGCCTTCATCAGAATGCACTTCCAATGAATTCTTTGACAGAACAGTTTCGTCGTTGTGAAGGTCTTCCGGTGGTCTCGAAATTATGTGTTTCTGAACATAGTCTGAACTAAAAATGAAGGCTTTAGGACTCGTCAAAACCAACACTCCCACAGCCACAATCAACGGTATCAGAAAACTTAGAACCTTCGCATTCCCCCACATCTCCCTCTTTCTCTCTAAACCTGCTTGTCTTCTTACTGTTCTTTTTCTCTATATATATATATATATATATGTGACACTCTCTCGTAGTTGTGGGAGATTTTTTGTTTTACTGGGACTTTTCGTGGAAGAAGAGCAAAGAATTGGTGGGTGCTTTTATACAAGGATCGACGAATGGAAAGTGAATAATTTAAAAAATACTAAAAATTTTCCTTTTTCTTGAATATATTCCTTGCCTTCATTCCATCTCTGCAATTAAAGTTGTCGAATAAAAGGTTTAAGGTGGCTACATTTTTAGGAGGTTGTACTCAGTTTGGACTTTAAAAACTTAGGATTTGTGAAATTATTGAGATATTCAATTTAGACTTTGCAAGAACCTTTAAAAATTTTAGCGTATTCAATTGAGACTTTTTAAATCATTTTAAAAGTCCTTAAAAAATCAAGAGTCTCAATAAGTCTCGATGTAATCAAATTTACTAGAATTTTGTGAGATTATTGGAGGTTCTATGTAAAATATAAAGAAGAAATTTCTCCAAAAATCTCATATGCACCCATGAGATTTCTTAAGATAATTTGAGTCATTTTTTAAAAAAGAGTCTCTCTTCCATTTTTCTCTATCGACCTTCCACCATCCCTATCTATAAATTTTTTTCACGGCACACCCCATCCCATTGCTACATCTCAAGATAGGGGCACATGGACTCTTGTCTTCCTTTTTACTTGTTTATTTTTTATTCTTATTTATCATTTAATTTTTTCAAATTATTATATTTTTATTAAATGGGAATGGATGGACGGGATCACTCCTGCGTCACTCCAACATGCCACAATACGGATTTTTTTGTATCCATAGTAGTTTTCTTCTTTTCTTTTCCCATTTATATATTTCAAGCACTCATTTATTTTATTTTTTATCGATCAGATTAATAATTTTTTGTTTAGCCAAACACTTGTTTTCATTACTCATTTTCATAGACTAATTATTATTTTTTTAATTTCATGTGTTATTGAACAGCTCAAAATGGTCAAGGCGGGATATGATAAGATATTTTCATTTACGTCTTATCCTGTTAGTTCCTTGTCCCAACTTTATTTTCCCTTCTTATGTTATGACTTAGGAGAGTAGGTGATATTTTATTTTTTGTTAAACTATGAATTATATTTTTTTGGTTTTAGGAAATTGAAGTTATGAATTTTACGATGTTATATAACTTTATAAAAACTTTTTAAGACCAACTTGATTTTTCATTTTTTAAAAATAATTTCATTAATATGTAATTGCTCAACATAAATATTATACATGATAATTTTTTAAAATGAATATCTAAAGTCTCAAAAAGTCTTGTAAACTTTTTAGGCAAAAGTCAACCAAAGTGCAGATAAGTCTCCTACGTAAATCCCACCAAAGTCAGAAAAGTCTAAGAAATCCTAAAAAATCAACAAAAGTAATCCATTAAAAATAGTTTTTAAAAGTCTATAGAAATCTGGATTAAATACAACTCTTTAGTCTCTCACTTCTAGATTTCATGATAAGACAACTTCATTAGTGAGATATCGTCAAAGAGTTGTAGAAAATAGAAATGGAACAGGAAATTATATCACACGATCACAGGGTAATTTCGCTAGAATTTAATGAGTTTAGATTAGATAGTTTATTCATCTAGAGGTGAGTATATATATTAAACTAATATATATTTCTTATTGATCGAAAGCTCTAATTTGAGTGGGGTAGAAATGCTTTAATTTTGTTTTTAAAGGAACAATTAAAACTTTTAAAATTAAAAAATAATAATAAATTTAAAATTTTTTACATAGATTACTATTTTTAAGTAAGCCTACCCAATGGTGAAATATAACATTTCAAATATTGAGGTAAAAAGTTTAAAATGAGATAATATATTGAAGTTTCTCATGTAATACCAATGAAAGAATTAGTTAGGATTGACTAATAAGTTTGTTATCTTTTAAGATTAGTTAGGGTAGGATTGACTAATAAGTTTGTTATCTTTTAAGATTAGTTAGGGGTATATTTTTAAATGATAATAAAAATTAATACTAAATATGAAAACAAGAGTTTATAATTTGAACATCTAAAAAAGACAACATGGACTTTATAATTAGAATGGAGAGAGTATTATGTTAGCATGTGTGTTTAATAGTGAAAGCAAAATTTAGTGCTTTCATAACCAACCCTTAACATTTATATATTTAAAAGAACAATATTACGTAGCACAATTGGTACTAAGCACTGTTTTTGTTGACATTCAATAATACATGAATTTTAAAAAAAAAATGTGACTCACTTAATTTAACTAATTATATGATGTCATGTAAACTGGTTTTCGAAACCAATAGTGCTGTTATATTGTATTACTCATTTGCAATTATATCATTTTTCGTTGTTACAAACTTTTTTGTGCCTATATGTAAAGAAATATGTTGGACAAAAATTATCGACATATATACTAGTGTGCAAACTTCAGAAATACATATTCATCATTTTTAACCCATCTCCCTAAAAAGCTATGGAAGGAACGACACTGTAACAATATGAATGAATTAAATACTTCTCCTCTCACGGCATGTTTTACAAGTAAAACTACACATAAATTTGAAATTTTGTTGCTGTCCATCTAGACACACGGGACTAGGGCACGGGTCTCCTCAGGGCAAGCCAACTCCATGAAGCCGAATGTTGAGCCTTCTAAGCCATACAGAATGAAGTATCATGTGAAACACATCGTACCGCTTGGGAGGAATATTAACTTCAAATTGTCTTCTCACTAGTTTGCCTTTTAGTTGCATTCGTATGTACTGTCTCGTAGAAATCCCCATCAAAATTTTCTGTAGGTTCGGAATCTCCTCTTTTGGGATTATGATGGAAAAGGACTTCAGGTTCAAAACATCGCTGAATGGAGGAACGTAGTGGTCTTTAATGATTACCTGAACACAACCAGCATATAATGCCTCGACTATTCTTGGACTTGCAACTTCGTACCAACTTGGACATATGCAATACTTGCTCTTCCGCATCATCGCTGAGTAAGAGACATCCTTCGGGAGGTACCTACGGATTTGAACTTCTTCATCTTTGTTTTCCCACTGCTCGAAGAGAATTGGTCTGATAGGACCATGAAGGCCTCCTGCAAAGAAAACCAGAAATGGTCGTCTTGATGGAGACGGGCCTCCCATCAACCCATTCGTTCTACCACCAGGTAGATTGGTCTCGGGAATTGAAACGTCTTCGGAGGGTTCTAACCCTTCTGAAATATTTGCATTGCATAGAGCTCTAACTGAGTTCTTGAATAACTCTGGAATTGACTTGGAAATTTCAGGTCCCTATTCACACAAAAATAAATTAGATATATACACTAAAATTAATTTAAGAATGTTGCAATTTTCCAACAAAAATTACAACCAATTAATTATGTATTACCCAATCATGGCACGCGAGCATGAAATGATCGACCCCAAAGGCTTCGATTCCAATAAGGATACTTTCCAGCAACAAGCTCAACATAGTCCTTGACAGTTTGTTTCATTGGATGCCATCGGCGTTTAGTACTGGTGTTGTCATAAATAAAGTGAACAATGAATGTCACACTAAAAGGAAGGAAAAATATTTGTGCATTTTCTGGTTCCCTCGTCCAAAAATTGGAAATCTCCAAATTGTGGATAAAATACCCCTCTACCGAGTAAATGCTTCCACAAGGACCATTGTGAAAAATTGGATGCTTCCCTTCTTCATACACAGACACCTTTAGGTACCTTTCCATTTCCAAGTAACTCCTATAGATCAATACACATCAAACTAATCTTAGCTCCAAAACTATATGACAATTAATTAATTTGTATACCAGACAGATATAGTTTATCAAATACATTTTTAAATTATAACATACACGTGTAGAAACCATATATTATATAGCACTTCAAGGAGGTGCCATTAGCAATTATCACCCAGCACCACCTAATCCATACATCCACATGGAACGGATGGGCTCTCAAAAGTACCATAAAACTTCTAATTACGTACTAACAATATATAATCAAAGTGAGACATTATGTTATATTACCTATGAAAGGTTGTGGGATCCCCACAAATTGGTCCTATTGGGACATAGTCCGGGTCAGGCATTTGATCCCAGCTCGAACGTGTTGCAATTTCGACTCAAGCACATTTAAATTGCTAAAATTTCTCTTTACTTTTTTACCCAATGGAAGAGCATGAGTTTCATTGAATAATACTGGTGAAATTCCGGATTCATTGGATTGAACACTTAAAATTTCTTCCTCATTTTGTACCTGCAGTTTCATATTAACAACTGCTCAAAATTCATAATTAATTATTCCACTTCAAAAAAAAAAAAGAGTCATAATTAATTATTTAAACAAAAACTCGACCATAATTTGTAAACGTAGAAAGATATTTAATTATTTAAATATAATTTTCTTACAGACTCCTGCGTAGGCTTATAAGTAGCTACTATGGCTAGAGGTGGGGCGGTGGAGAGGTTGATGAGATTATAATAATTTGAACGCGCCGCCTCTATTTCTCCACCGCCGCACACCGTCCGCCGGAAATCCAGCCTGACTTCGCCATCCCTCGCCGGCTGCGGAGGCAGTGCAGCAGCAGCTAAATTCAAGTTAGCAGAATAAGGAGAAAGCCCACTACTGAAAACAGCGGTGAACTGCCAATTGAATGAGCTCGAACCCAACAAAGCCACCAGCCCAGAAACCACAATCAGTGGCAATATAAATCCCAACAACAACATTCTTGAAGAAGACAACATCCACCATGAATACATCCTTTTTTTCTCTCGCTAAAGATGCAGTTTTACTTAACTCTACCAAGAATCTCTATACGAAGATAGTTTCACTGAGGATTGTGTGTTTGTGCTTGTGATTTTGCCGTTTGGGGATCGGAAGTGCAGTGAAAGAGAGTGAAACGGTTGAAGAAGGTGGCAACACCGCCACGCGTCTCCTAGGAAGGGCCTCTGAATTTGAGTTCTTCATGCAAAATGTATGTTCCCGAATTTACCCCTTGACAAAGTACTATATCCAATGATGTCATAGAAAGGTCTACCCTCCGGTCAAAGTGGCTTGTGATGGTGCTAGAGACACCCTCTTACGACCATATTAGATGTACTAAAAAGACAATTAGTTTCCAGTTTTGCGCACTATTTTGCGAGAGGATAAGTTGATGGTACTCAATCTAGGATTGCATGCATTTGTTATTTGAAAATTATTATGGGACGATACGGTGAACATCGATAAAAATAAACTAAAATCTAATATTGTCAATCTCGGTGACTTGTTAAGTTTTACTGTCATATGAACCAATTAATTAATGATCATCCATGTTATCTTATATACATTGTTACCTAATTTTTTGTACATTAATTAATTAATCTATAAATAATTGTGGAGAGGAAATATATATTGGGTTTAAACAAATAATACAATGATTAAATAGATGTCACGAGTTTGAATTACATCTACCCCTCTCCTATCTTTCTCTATTTTTTTCCGCCTTTTTGAATTCGAAGAAAGCATTAATTATGCATTTATTGATGAAAATTTTATCATAAAAAAATTAATGAAAATTAAAATCTCTAATTGAGTGTAAGGCATATTGAACCGTGGAATCTACATCAAAACCTCCGGGATGTGTTTGAATATTTATAAATATATATATATATATATGAGGAATATCTATCTTCTATGTATATTAAACAAACAATGTCGGATAAACTTTTTTCCCGGTCTAAAAATTAGTACAACTTGCGGTACTACATTTCTTTTTTTATTAATAGATTTTGTTAACCCCAATCTATCTCTATATATCATTTTTGAATATTATAAGGGAATTCAAAGGATGAGAAATCGAACATTTAATCAAGGATGTGGAAAACCGTGTATATATATATATTTGGTTGGCAAGTCCAAAATTACTAGAAATATTTTCAAATAGATATAAGATAAAAAGTAATAATTAATTTATGATAAAACCATTGATAGATCAAATTTGGATGTGCTATTTGTTATGTTGATATTTTGTTTATCATTATAATGTGTCTAGTGATTGTTATTCTAAAACCATACTACTTTTTCAAATGATTATGGGTACTTCTTTTATTTTATTTATTTATTTATTTTTATACAATGGGTATTATGGGTACTTGCACATAATAAGACATTGTATTATATGGTTAAAAGAGTATGTGGGATGTGTATAATCTTATGAGTGTGAAACTTTTTATTTGAAAGGGTATCAAGTAGATACGGGTACCATGGTTCGATATGTAATATAAGACCGTTGACTAATAATATTGGATAAGTTATATGACTTTAAGATAAATTATAATAAAACATTAAATAGATATATAAGCGGCTACGAAGAAATACATTTCCACATGCTACTATGGAAAACATATGTGATAAAAAGGAAAAACCTAACTCAATAGAATATATCATATTTACAGATTTCAATGTTTTTATTAGTCTTGAAAAATTATTTTTGTTTTATAATTCTCATGATACTTTATTTTTTTAATACTTATGTGAGTCGCATAGGTGATGTTCTAATTAGGGCGCATAAGTGGTCTGGTTTGGTAGATTTTTGACATAGTTTCAAACCAAACTGCTTATAACGGTTTGGGAAAATCTCGAACCCAAACCAAATCATTTTGACCGTTTTAAGAAAATCTTCAACTTAAACCAAACAATTTGGTCCGGTTTTAAACCGAGGTTTCACTGCAAAATTCTTTCGTAATTCTGATGAGATTATTGGTATTAATTTCTCTTACACCAGAAGATCTGCAAACAAGGTCATTCGCCGATTGGCTAGGGTGTCTGAATCTTTTTTAGACCCCACTGAGTGGATTGGGAACCCAATCTCTTATTTTCTGATGTACTTTTCATGAAAGCTAGTTATGAATAAATTCCATTTCTTTTTTTTTTTCCAAAAAAAACATATAATATTTTTTTCCCTATGATAATACATTAATTAATTAAAATTAAATAAAACACGAGTGTCGAAATATAATAAACCTAAATAGAAATATAATCACATTACCATCTTCAATACAAAGTTAAGGTGAAATATCTTAGGTGTATATATGTTAAAAAATATTAACATTAGATTCAAAAAATCGTCTAATACAACAATATCAACATTGTATATTTGTTAAGTTATTACTAGGGATTTTGAAAAAAAAGAAAGAGAGAGAAATTTTTGATTAGATAAATTAATGCTTGATATTATCATGGAGAATGTCATGACATTCTCCATGACAATGTCAAATATTTAATATACCAAATAAGTATTTTTTTACCAATTATCAATTTATTTCATGACTACGACTATGTATTGGAGATGCTCTAAAAAAGACAATAGAGTTTAAAAAGTCATCGAACTTTAATGGAAGTTGATTACCTAAGTTTAGACTGGGTTGATACAAAAGTTTAAAAAATAAAAAATAAAAACTTCTAAATACTTAAATTATAATCTTGATTTCCCACAAGATGCATATGTGACATTTGGTCAATGGAACCCATATGAGAAATCACACAGGGGTTCTCTAACATGGCACATAGGCATTTAACGGGAGATTATTTTAACTTAAATAATAATTTTATTGATTTACTTTCCAAAATTTGTACCCGGCCTTGTTTGAACTGAAGGAGGTGCGAAAGAAAAAGAGAAAAATAATATTTTCTCCCCCACATTTTACTTTTGCACTTGCTGTCTCAGTTTTTAGATTTTTTTCCCTATTCTATTTTTTGTTTCACAAATTTTTATGCATATATGAATTTATTATCAATGATAATTTTAATCAGTTTAAGTTTTAATTACTTTTTTGGTTTTTGATTAATCTCAATTCTTTTAATAAAAAAAAAAATTTCATTTATCCATGATAGTTTAGTTTACATAATTACTTCTCTCTATAACCAAACACATTAATATTGTAATTTTAAATATCAAATTCTTTTAATCTTTGTGTAAGTGATACGTTTTCACAATTTTCTGGAAGGATCTAGAAAACGAGCATATGGAATGTTTTGGCAAAATTCTCTAAAATTCCTTCAACAACAAGAAAGAAATGGAATATTCGTTTAGAATAATCTTCTATAAATAATACTATTCATCATCACCCTATGTGTCAGTGTGATGACATTAAATGATATAAGTCAAATAAAAGGTAGAGAAATAATATGATGCATTTAAATGGACTAGTAATTTAATACTATCTAAATATGATAATCATTATCAGTCGTGATGAATAACACGACTCATCTTTTATAAATATCCTAGATATTAATATAGAGAATTTTAGAGTATGAGTTAGTTATAGTTGTTTTATACATATCTTAGATATTATTATAGAGAATTTTAACGTATCAATCAGTTATAGTCGTTATATCAAATTGATCTCCACCTTTCATTCTATTTCAAAGAAACTATAAATAGGAGATTAGCATTCATTTGAAACTATAACTATATTCAGACGTGTGCTCTTCCGATCTCTTAAATAAAATCATTAATCATTTATTTAAATTTATTGTTATATAAATTCTCCTAATCAGAGTAAGATTCTAATAACTTTTTATTGGAAAAAGTAAAAATTTATTAATTTTTTATTTTTTGAACGGCTTGACAGGTTTCTACCGGATTTCAAATGTTGAATTCTAAATCAAACGGATTTTTATGGGTTCGGTTTGAATCAAAACCATTTCATTGATGAGTCTAACGTGACGCCAAAACGTCGGTTTTCAAAAGGCTCAATTTCGATTTGGTTTTCCAATTTCACGGTTTTTGCACACCCTGAGTCTAATATTTAACCCAGGAAAAACAACAAAGATATATATAATCCTAATCAAATCAAATGCTTATATAGATTTTGTTAAACTTTATTATGAATTAAAAAATCCCATACTGTTATCAACTTGCTTTTTAACAAATAATAATAAAATGTTTAATCTTTTATCCATAACATTGTTTGAATTTTGATTCATGATATGATAAACACTAATATTTTAAACTACAATCTGAAAACTTTATTATGTTTCAAAAATCTCATACCGTTATCAACCTACTTTTTAACAAATAATAAAATGTTTAATCTTTTATCCATAAGTCATAACATTGTTTGAATTTTGACTCATTATACGATAAACCCTAATATTTTAAACCTATTATTATAGGTCCCTTAATTTTATTTATTTATTTATTTAGTACTACTTTTCACATTAATTTCTTGAATACATTATGAGGATGAGGGAATGGGGGAAAAATAAATTAAAATATAATATAAAATCACGATGAATAACAATCATCAACATAAAACTAAAGGTTATCTGTTTATCAGTTTGAATTTGTTAGTTTTGCTAATCTTTATAATCAAAATTGAAACTGAAACTTGTATAGAGAGGTAGATGGAAACAGAAATGAAATGAAGGTTATCTGATTATTAGTTTGAATCTGTGAGTTTTGCTAATCTTCATAATCAAAATTGAAACTGAAACTCAGTAGATAGGTAGACTGAAACTCTAAAAGATAGGTAGACTGAAACTCTAAAAGATAGGTAGATAGAAACATAAATGAAATGAACATTATCTGATTATCAGTTTGAATTTGTGAGTTCTGCTAATTTTCATCTTCATCGTGTATAAATAGGCCTATCATACTTCATTTCAATATCATTCCAGTTCTAGCGTTATCATTCTAGTTCTAGTTATGGGTTCATTTAAGTACTTGTCCCTCGCAACGATAGTTCTGCTCTCGTTCTACCTCTATACTTCGAATGCTGTTGAAGTTAGGGGTCAAGCTCTTTGCACTTCGAATCCGATTGAAGTTACCCGTGATGGACGAGGTCTTAAACTCAATGGTGATCGCACACTTATCATATCTGGCTCCATTCATTATCCTCGCAGTACTCCTGAGGTAAAAATCTAAATATAACATAACAATCAGATTGTTATGCAATAATCAAATTACTCATTTCATCATTTTTGCAGATGTGGCCAGCACTAATCCAGAGTGCAAAGAATGGAGGTCTCAATGCAATTGAAACATATGTGTTTTGGAATGCTCATGAGCCCCTATATCGACAGGTACGCACCAGAGTTACTCATATTACATTTTTATTCGACAATGAGTTGAAGATTTTTTAGTGTTTACTCACTCCTCCCTTTTCTCTTGCATGAATTTCAGTATGATTTCAAAGACAGGTTAGACCTTGTAAAGTTTATCAAAACAATTCAAGCTGCAGGGCTTCATGCCATTCTCAGAATTGGTCCCTATGTCTGTGCAGAATGGAATTATGGGTAAAATTTCTCATATTTTAAAGAAATAATTCTATAAATATTGCTGAATTTACGGTTACTAAAGGCTTTGACTGTATATTATACCGCAGAGGGCTTCCAGTTTGGTTAAAAAGCATTCCCAACATGGTTTTCAGGACAAAGAATGACGCTTTCATGGTACCTTCTTAACATTTTTGAATGTCCCTTTTTATTTTATTTTATTTTTTTTGGGGGGGGGGGGTGGGATGTTTAAACAATTGCACTTCCTCAATTAATTTAACCTTGTCTGCTCCAACGTTGTGTCTTAGAATGAAATGGCAACTTTCACAAAAGTGATAGTGGACATGATGAACAAAGAAAAGCTTTTTTCTTATCAAGGAGGACCAATAATCATTGCTCAGGTTTGTAATTCAACCCATTTTTATGTTCCTTTATTAATGCACACTGTGAAATTTGAAGGCTTAACTAATTTTGAATAACGACAGATTGAGAATGAATATGGAAACGTTATTGGGAGTTATGGAGATGAAGGCAAAGCATACATGAACTGGTGTGCAAACTTTGCTGAATCTCTAAATGTCAGCGTCCCCTGGATCATGTGTCAAGAGGGCGACGCTCCCCAGCCAATGGTGTGTATAACACTTACTTATGCATCATACATTTTTATTTGTAATTTTGTCCATTTGACTAATTTGACGTTCGTTACTGTTACAGATTAACACATGTAACGGCTACTATTGTGATCAGTTTACTCCTAACAATGAAAACGCTCCAAAGATGTGGACTGAGAATTGGACTGGCTGGTTTGTACCAAGAGACCTATCATTTTGAAATTATTTCGTTTTTAATTTTTCTTTTTAGGATATTCTGGTTTTATGTTGTTGATCTTACATGTGTTTGTTTACTTTAAGGTATATGGACTGGGGTGATAGAGTTCCTCACAGAACCGCAGAAGATGTTGCTTTCGCAGTTGCTCGGTTCTTCCAGTATACCGGCACTGTTCAGAACTATTATATGGTTAGTTGCAGAATTTACTCTCTATCCAAATATATGTTGCTTATTGTTGTATTTGAGTTGCAGTATCATGGTGGTACAACTTTGGCCGAGTAGCCGGGGGACCATATATTACCACATCATATGATTATGATGCTCCACTTGATGAATATGGTACTACCTAGACAGTTCTATTTTATGATATTTCAAGATCTGGTTATATGTCAAGATTGATTGATAAATTCGATTTTGATGTTTTAGGTTTGCCAAATGAGCCTAAATACGGGCATCTTACGGAGCTACATAATCTTCTTAGGAAATCCCAGAAGGTCTTAACTTATGGTGACGTGTCAAACAAGGATTATGGAAATTGGATGTCTGTAAGTATATGCATTTCCCTGTTTGTTTATTTCTTTCATAAAGAAATATTGCAACAAAGAGCTTAAACTTGTCATTTGTCATTTAAACTTTTCAGCATACAATCTACAACTATAATGGGACGAGGTTTTGTTTCTTTGGCAATGCAAACGAACACGATGATATATCAATCAATTTTGAGGGCAGAAACTATACCGTCCCAGCTTGGTCTGTGAGCATTCTTCCTGACTGTGTAAACTTAGTTTACAACACTGCTCAGGTAACCAATCAGTACTAATCTCCTAACAATTCAACAATACTTTGGAAAGCAGTGATATTTAACCTTTTTCTTCTCTTAATTCTGATAGGTTAACACTCAGACATCTATAAAGGTCAAGACACTACCAGTAGAAGCTAGAGTGGGAGATCACTATAAGTTGGTGTGGAAGTGGAGACCCGAGAAACCCATACACCTCAAGGAGACTCCTTTAGAGGGTGTTACGTATGCAGATGGACTTGTTGATCAGAAACTTGTCACAAATGATACCAGTGATTACTTGTGGTACATGACAAGGTATTGCTTCTTGGAGTTGTTTGCAATATAATTACCTGAGCTTATTTTATTTGGCCCAATGACTATGTTCGTTTCATACAGTTTTGAAATCACTGAAGATGATCCTGTCTGCTGCGATCTTGTCAATCTACAAGTTCAGAACAGTGGTCCTATACTTCATGCATTTGTCAATGGCCAGCACATTGGTAATACTTGCACATCTTTTACCCACAAATCCTGCAGATTTTCTCTTGCACAACATAACAACACTGGCAATTTTAGGAACTAAATATGCACAAGGTGGGAATTTCAATTTCTTTTTTGAGAGAGCTGCTACAATAAAGAAGGGAACAAACCACATATCTTTGCTTAGTGTCACAGTTGGACTACAAGTAAGAATTGCACTATATTTGGTCTGAGAATTTTATGTATTTTCTCCCATAGCTTAGTTATATTCTCCCATAAACAGAATTATGGAGACCATTATGACCGTACACAAAATGGAGTTCTTGGACCGGTTAAAATAATTGCACCCAACAGTCAAGAGAAGGACTTGACAAACAATAAGTGGGCTTACAAGGTAGGCTTGCGTGGTTTCGAGCAACAGCTTTATAGAGACGATTACAAGAAACGGAAGTGGCACAGTGATATTCCCCTTAACAAGAGGCTTGTCTGGTACAAGGTATATATTTCAGCAGACAATATCTTGTAGACTTGTATGTTAATATTTTAGATTAGATTAACATAAGAATGCGGGTATTTGCAGACAACCTTCGAAACTCCAGAAGGTAATGATCCTGTTGTTCTGGACTTGTGGGGACTCGGAAAAGGAACTGCTTGGGTGAATGGACATGATATTGGCCGATACTGGCCAAGCCTTATTGCTGGTGATGGCTGTTCTTCAACATGTGACTACAGAGGAGCATACTATAGTAGTAAATGTGTAACCAACTGTGGCCGACCTTCTCAAAGATGGTAAGTGATTTTCTACTTTCTTCCTCTAGTTGTTTAAAATTTTACTTTGTTTCTGAGTTAATGTGTTTTACAGGTATCACGTACCTCGTTCCTTCTTACGTGGATATGACAATTATTTGGTAAATGATTTGGTTCTTTTCGAAGAGTTTGGCGGGAATCCCAAGAATGTAAGCGTCCGAACCGTTAAAGTTGGAAAAGCCATTGCTAATGTTTACGAGGGGCACGTTTTGCGCTTGAAATGTGATGGGCCACGATTTATATCTCAAATCAAATTTGCCAGCTTCGGCAATCCAATTAAAGTTTATGGATCTTTTAAGAAAGGAAGCTGCGAATCACCCAGAACTTTATCAGTGTTAAAAAAGGTAAGTCCCTGTGTTTTCCCATTTACAGTTCAATTCAACCTTAAGTTTCCCATCCCTTTTCTCACTTTGTTCCATATATTTTGCAGCAATGTATTGGCAAAAAAGTTTGCAGAATTCCTGTATCAGAAAGGACTTTTGGACCAACTAGATGCGGACCATCAGTGAAGACAAGAACACTTGCCGTTGAGGCCATTTGTCATAAATAATTTACTTTTAAGGTCTTAGTTCTGCTCTTTGTATCGTAATTGTTAGGAATAGTTTAGTTTTATTGGTTTTAGTTCTGCTCTTTGTAGCTTAGGACTTCTCCATTCTGTTGAAAACAATTATTGTTTGGGTAGTTTGTAATTATTCATCTATGAGATGAATAATATTTTTAATTTTTAACTACAATTTCTTCAGTTTAAACATTTGTGGTTATTCCATGTTACAACAGCTTTGGAGTATTAACATCAAATGTGAGAATTAACTGTAACCAATCTAAATATCCGAATGAACAATTTATGTCACCAGTAATCGTTGCACGAGCATTTACCATAAGAAAAATAGTGAAAACCAGAAGCATCTCTTACATGGATGTCTCTTTTTGTAACTGCTGAAACATACTTTAAGAATGTATGGCAGTCCCCACAGAGAAGGATGTTTTTCATGACCCGAACAGGTTTTCCAGGTCGGGTCGTCAGAAGCCCAAATGTCACTGCTAGTTTTCCACTATGGTACGACAAGAAATTCTTTTTCTGATGCTCTTCCACTTCTTGGAGTACGAAGTTTGTATCCGGTACATACCCAGATTTTGAGCATTCATAGAATAGTATGTCCAGTGCACTGTAAATGTCTTTAGATTGTGAATGTGATTTATCTCGAGAAAAGAAAGAATGTACCTTGTTTTGATGGATGACCCAACTCCGGCCTGGGATCTTTTGAAATCCTCTAGCTCTCATCTCTTCCCGGACGAGTTCTGAGCAGTGCCATCGACCAGATGCAGAATAAAGATTTGACTTCAATATGTAAGTGGATGGATCTTGTGGCTCCATTGCCAATATTTTCTTAGCCGCTCTTTTCCCAATTGTTGCATTCAGATGTACTCTACAACTATCAAGCAAGGCTCGCCAAACAGAAGCATTTGGCTCGAATGGCATCCTTTTGATTGTTTCCTCTGCTTCCTCAAGAAGACCCCAGTAACCCAAAACACCAACCAGAGTGGCATAATGTTCTGCATTGGGTTTGACATGGTAAATGGATTTCATAGAAAGAAAAAAGTTACGACAATTAGAAACTAGATTTGAGCTGGTGTGTCGATAAGCTGAAATTATTAAGACACAAGTAACTGTATCAGGCTGTATTCCTGCCTTCTGCATCCTCCCCCAGACAGCCAAGGCCTCTTCCCCCTGCCTACACAAGATATGTCCAGCCAACAAGCTGTTCCATGAAACCAAGTCATGTGCAGGCATAACATTGAAGCTCTTTGTTGCTTGTTCCAAGTCACCACACTTGTAGTACACGCTAATCACAGCATTCCCCAGCCCGGTATCAGACAGGAAACCATACTTTAAAGCATAACAATGAATTTGTTCACCAAATTTTTGAAGCCCTACTCTTCCACATAAGCCAAGTATTGAAGCTAATGCAATTTCATCCATAAAATTGTTATACCCTTCATTTTGCCACTTGCAGACCAAAGAAATTGCCTTCTCTGGCTGTGCATTTCGAGTGTATCCACAAATCAGAGAAGTAAAATTAATTGAACTCTTCTGATTCAGAGACAAATGATCAAATATCTTTTCGGCATCATCCATTCGACCGCATCTAGTGCACATGTCAAGCAATGCTGATTCAGTACAATCATCTAAATCAAAATAAGATTTTAGCACAAATCCATGAACTTGTTCACTGATCTTGCAATCCATAACCAATCCACAAGCATTTACAACACTGGTCAAGGTGAAATCATTTAACTCTATGCCCTCCTCCACCATTTCACAAAACAATCCTAAAGCTCTGAAGCCCTCTCCATTTTGACAAAATCCTGCTAAAACAGCATTGTCAGACGTGTGCTCTTCCGATCTCAGGCATCCTGTCAAAGATGTCCACAGCCAAATCAACTTGCCCGCAACCCATGTACGCTGTAATCATTTCAGTCGATGTGAAAACATCCCTCATGGGCATTCCCGCAAACAAAGTTTCAGCATCTTTCACTCTCCCACATTTGGAGTAGAGCTCAATTAGTGCATTATTCACACTCAAATTGCTCCCATACCCAATTTTGAGTGCCTGTGCATGAATTTCTCTGCCTTTTCCAGTTGCAAGACATCCCGCACAAGCAGTCAAGAGACTAGAAAGAGTAAAATTATCCACTCTAAAACCATCGAGTCTCAACATAATGCAAAACAATTCAAAGGCTTTATCAAACATACCCTCCTGAACCACACGAGAAATAACAGTATTCCAGGAGACGATATCCCTTTCAGACAAACTGTCAAACAATTCAATAACAAAATCCAGACAACTGCATTTACCATACAATCCCATGAGGGCATTTGCAACATGAGTGCAATTCACATAACCCGTTTTAGTCAAGAAGGCATGGACTTGGATACCCAACTCTAAATTCAATAAATGCATACAAGCAGTCAAAAAAGCAACAATAGTATACCCATTTGGTTCAATACCTGAACTTCTCATCTCAAAAAAGAGGCTCACTGCTTCCTTTTCATGACTCAATTTGGCAAGCCCAGAAATTACTGCAGTGTAGGAGACAACATCTGGGCTTGAAAGGGCATTAAGAATTTTCTGGGCATAAGCTAGGTGACCCAGTTTGAGATAAGACGCAATGAGACCATTGAATAAATAATTGTCTTCCTCAATCTTGAGAATTGAGGCATGAACCGCTTTGGTCAATTGAATGTCACTATAGTGGACGGATAATCTCAATAATTGGGAAAAGTCACAATTCACTGGTGCTTGGGAGGCTTCAAGAGGCTTCAGATTGAAAGAAGGCTGAAAAGACGGTAGCTTGGATAGTAAAGACGACGGATTTGAGAAGAGTCGCAGTTTCGGAAGACCGGGAGTTGGCGTGATTTTAGAGAGAGAAAGATAAGAAGAGATCAGAGATGTGGATGGTGGCGCTTGAGAGGAGGCGGAGAAAGGGGTGGCGGGCTGGTGGTAGTGGTGGATAAGGGCCTCCATGAAAGTGGAAGGCGCCACGCATACTAGATTCTCAGAAGCCTTAACGGCCTGGTTTGTAATAATAAGAAGGTTCGTTGGATCAAATTGTAGCCAGATTCTAAAACGCTTAGAACTTTCATGCTTTCACAGAGTTAAATCTTTAGTTATTCATTGAACTTTGTAAGATGTCTTCAATTACTCTTTAAATTTTAAATTGTCATTATTTACTCATTGAACTTTACAAAGTTATTATCGTTACTCATATAAGAGATATTCATTAAATGATATGGATGAAAAATATTGATTTAGCCGACAGAAGTCATATGTGGTAAGAAAATTATCGTTAAGTTAGCCAAATAAGAAAACCTACTGCCAATTAATAATAAATTATGGAAAAAAAGAAAAAAACAATTTGTCATTAATTAGTTAAAATGAAACACGTCTTCTCACCCTAATTCCAGAGAAAAGCGAAATTTCAGCCCCCCACTCTTCCCTAATTCTAAACTTCTTCTCACCCTAATTTCAGAGAAAAGCGAAATTTCAGCCCCCCATTCTTCCCTAATTCCAAACTTCACCAACTTATGAAATCTCACCTTCAATGTCACCCTCTTCATCCCCTTCAAGTTCTCTCTCTAGAGCTCCCATTTCAAGGCCTTCAACAATATTTTGCTGGTACAACAAATCATCAAATTCATCGTCATGAACCTCATTGTCAGAATCAACAAAGTCTGGGTCCTCCTCGTATTCTGCAAAGAAAAATGTTCAACGTTAAGAATGATTAACATGGTATGATAACCTTGAGAACAAAAATTACAAAAAAATTTACTATTTCAAATTCAACAATGACAATGCTGATTGAAGTTGTTGGTAGTATATGACAGAGCTTTTGTTGATTAAAAAAAAAGACGGGGCTTTTGAAAATACCAAATTTTTTGGACCACCAATAACCCTTTCACTGTAAATTTCCAAATGTTAAGTTAATTGATGAATGGATGACAAAGCAAAGTCAAAGAACTTTTTACCACAAACAAAATGAAAATAACTGAGAAAAAGGCACATGACAGAATGCAAAAGGGACCAGTATGCTTAAAAATTTGAAAAACACTCCAGATCGTTTATGCAAGAATATTAATATTAAAGTAACTACATAAATTAAGCACACCTTTTTCACTGTCTGATTCCTCCATGTACGACATTTTTTATCTCTCAATGTTGTGGAATCATTGGCATGGATGTCGGGATGAAGACAATGTCTTTTTAGGGTTAGGAATTAAGGAGAAGAATTGATTTGTAGATGAAGAAACGTTGTCATCTTGGACCAGATTGAAATGGGTTGCATATTATCTTTCTGGATCGGGTTGTCCACATGGCGGGCAAAATTTGCTTTGTTGGCATAATTAATAGATGGTATGCGCCACATATACTCTCCGTGAGCCATGTCAGATATTCCGTCAAATGAGTAAAACGGTTTGTTATTGAGTGAGTAACGAGCAACATTTTTAAAATTCAGTGAGTAATTTGTGACATTTGGAAGTTGAATGAGTAAATGAAGACGAGACTCAAAGTTCAGTGTGTACTGAAACATTTAACTTTGCTTTCACATGTACAAGGATGCCCACAAAAGACTTCAATGAGAGGAAGAATTAAACCTGTTGAACATCAAATTGTGTACAGTCTACTGGTAAGCATAATAAAATTTTTGGTGCACATATATACTGGAACAAGACTTTTAAATTTAACCCAAAACTCTACCCTACAAAGAATATTGAACAATATAAATATTTAAAAATGATGTAACATCATATGTATGACATCATATGAACACGTGATATGCATCAAGGCATGTCATATGATTGTAGTTTTTCATGTAATGTGTCTGATGTAGGCCACATAGCCATATAACACAATATAATCTCATACGATACGGTGCTAGATCGGAACTACTCATGAACTTCCATTATTATTCGCAACAGTCCAAGCGTACAAATAAACTAGTATATGCTTTCTCGAAGTAGATTTTGATTGTAAGATTAAATCAAATGTAGAATAATTAAAGTCACATAGAGGGCAATAGAATTCAACCGTAAGATAAAAATTAGAGATGAAAGAATTGAATACATGTAGGGCCGTAGGGGATTTTGGAATAGAGGAAGGGAGGAGGGAGATTCTTGAGTAAGAGGAAGGGAGGTGAGATGATATGGACTTTCAGACTTTTTACGTGTAGAGGAAAAATCCCCTTTATGTTGAGTAATACATAAGCCATCGATATGTTGAGTGTGATTATCAAATTTGATTTTGAAATTGACTTGCGTTAGAGGAGCAAACACGTGATAGAGTAATTTTAAATTAAATTAAAGAAAATAGACTTATCATGTGTAAAAACTCGTAGGTATAGGAATGATAAAATTATTTCTTTAACTTATTCAAATTATCTCGTGTCTAACTCTGATTTTGTTGTTACATTCATAAATGCATGTTAAAAAAAAAAAAAAAAAACTCGAATTTCGGAATATTTGTGTAGTAAACTAAAACAGGAATATTATCACCAAACAATGCCAATCATAGTCTTATTTTTTTCATAGAATCCCTAGTAACATGTTCCATCATCACATACCTAAAATTGTACCAAAAGTAGGGAATAAACATATATTATATAAGAAACCATCAACGAGAAAAGAGAGAATTGGTGTACTGCAGGAGGATTTAAGAGATGAGATCAAATCCCTGTTCCAATAAACTCTGGGCCAATTTTTCATTAGCAGCTTGTGAAGGGTGGAATCCATCCCAGAATACATACTGTGTAGCATTTGAGCATGTCCCAATAGACCCCGCATTGCACAAAAACGACGTCTCGATCGCACCAGTCCCACAACAAGCCTTCCTTGACTCAAAGAATCCTAGTAATGAAAGCTTAAACTATTAAAGAACAGTGATATAAGCTCATTTTAGGTCATATTATACTATGTTTTATTAGTACCGTTATCAACAGGCTTTGTAATCAGATCGAGTAGGGGACTATAAATGTCGAAAACCACTAGCTTGAGTCCCGGAAGCCGACTCTTCAAATTTTGGGATGTGATATTGAGTTTGTTGTTAAATGAAATAGCATCTAGGTTCAATCTTTGGACACACTGGTTGCTTCCTGAGCCGAAAAGAGTAATGGCTGCCGGCAAACATCCTGTTGGTGGTAGAGTTGTCACTCCAATTCTCCTTGCCCCCAGACTATACAAATTCTGTCAAAACAAAAGCTCGATTGAATACTGACCTTTTTAAGATGGAATCCCAAGTCTCAATCATATATCGATGATGTTGAGAAAAAAACTTGGGATATTCAGTTCAGATTTAAATGATTGTTACCTGTACAAGGTCATAGTAAGATCTTAGGAGAATGTCTGAGAACTGATCTGGTGTGTAGGCTCTGTTAAGTATTGGATTTATGTAGTAATTCTGAATAAAATCACTGCTTCCTGCACTTATAAGGTTGATTCCCCCTGACATTATAGCATTAGCTTTGGCCTTTCCAACCAAACTCACCACTTTGCTTTGCCACTCCCTGTAATATTCCAGCTGCTGAGACAATGTCACTGCCCTCTGCACATACAAAACAAACCTATGTTTTCACTAAAATCTAAGCACATATACTATGTACAAAGGTATAAAGAGAGTCTTCAGTAGAATGGTCGCACTGTCCTCTAGGGTGACTCATCCCCACTCAATAAGGAGAGGCCACCTTAAGACTGGAGGGCCTCTCCTCATTGGTAGTTGCACAAGCAGGGTATGACTGTCCTATTAAAGACTCTCTTTCCAGATTGTTTCGAATATGCTTACGTAAAGTTGTGCTGTTCTGTCATAATAACCAGAAGCAGCAGAAGCAAAGTTGACACCAGTGAGGATGTTCCTTCCTTGGGCTTCTTGGCTAAGGTAAGCCGGCGGATAAGAAGTGAACCCAAGATACTCGGCTGTGCATATTCATGGAGGTAAAAGCATGAGAGAATAAGAGAAAGACAGAGAGAAACTGAACTGTAATGAAAAACTACCTACCAGTGAAATCTGTAGCAAGTTTTCCATTGCAGAACCTTCCAGTAGGTCTGTGTGTAACAAAGTCTCTTCCATAAGGAGGGAAGTTGGCTTTTATAAGTGTTTGTAAATTATTGTTGTTTCCCACATCAACCACAGAATCCCCAAATATGCACAATGCAGGGACTAAAGGATCACCATGAACAGACATCATGGAAACAACAAGAAAAAAACCCAGCACACACCTTAAAAATCCCATGTCTTCTCCTTAATTTGCACCCAAAGAAATTTCTAAGAAACTGTTTTCTGAAATTCCGGTGGTGCTTGGCGGCCGAGGCGGTGGTGTTGGATTGTAACTGATGACTGAATGGAACAGAAGCTGGTTGGGGAGAATTTATAGAGGGTTCTTGTGAGTTATTATAAGGTTAATTAAAGGGAAATAACATGGGAAGAAACATGCTTAGCACCATCTTTGGCAGTAAAGTAAACTGAATTTGTCCTCACCAGAAAGCTTAGGATTTCTAAACAAGAGAAGGAAAACAATTGCGGGTTCAAATTTTCTATTTTGGTGAGTTTGTTTTAGGAATGGGATGGGGATAAAGTTTTCTGTTAAAGTTAAAAGCAATTTCAAGATAAAGCCTAAACATGTTTCCCATGCAGGGTTTCAATTCTTTTCATCTACGTTTTCTAAACTAGCAATATACATGTGTTTCTCAGATCAAAAACCTGCCGTTCGACCGATATTTGTACAACATAATCGACAAGATCCATGACATATATGCTATTACATTCATGTGACAAATTCTTATCATTCTTCATAAGTTTTTCGTGAAATGCACGCTTCTAAGCTAAACACAGGGAAAAAAAAAAAAAAAACGAGATACACGTATCAGGGTTATGAATTTTCATAGGCGCTTAACATACAAAAACCTAATTGAGTTTTGATACTTTGTATGAAAAGCTTGACGAAATAATTAAAATTGTCACATCAGCTATGTCACACTTTCTATAGAGAATTTTATACAAGTAGAAAAACCTCGTCTAATTTAACTTACTAGAAGATATGCATCGACCATCTAATGACACATTAGGATTTCATTTATTTATTGCAGGGTGCATTGGATCGGAAGCTCAAGAAAATTAGTGAAAGGGAGATCAATATCTTGATTTTTAAAAGATAAATATGCTGGTATCAAACTTTGTGCTGCATACATGTTTTGGGAAACTGGGGTTTTCTGAGTGGAAGTCAAATTGTTTTATGTTTCCCAATGATATGAATGCCACTTTGCTATCTCATCCTGTCACCTGAAACAACATTAATTTTCCATCAAAATTCAATTCATACAGAGGTGTAGATACAAAAATAAATGCTCTCTCAGTCATTGTAGATATTCATCAGATCAACAATAAATTGATATGCGTGCTTGCATTGCTGCCCAAGTATAGTAGTATAATGAAACCACATAGGAACCAAACTATTTGGTTCTATCAACCCAAGTTAATACTACATACAATCAAAATCAAACTGATAAGAATCACTGAAGAGGCCGAAGCCACAAACAAAATATTAAATCCAACAATTACAGAGACACGAGTTTATAACATGGTTAGCTGTCAGAACAAAGTTCTAATGAGCATAATTGTGTCAACAGATGAATACACGGAAACATCTGATATCAAGAGTATTTGTCAACTTTACTAAATTTCGACAGCTTGAGATGCATACTGTTGACAAATTATGAGGGTTTGACATGCGTAGTAACAGAGAAGACTGGAGAAGGTATTGAGGATTAAAATATGCACCTCCTTCAGACGGATGTAGCTCTGCAAATCAGCATGGATAACTATAAACAATAAACCTGGCTGGATTACGGATAAATTATTCCAATTTAAAGTAGCCATTCTATCGCATTAAAAGCTGAAATGCTTCATCAGTGCTTTCCACATCATACAAGTACCCAAGACTGTTTGCACGAGCACGGAACTCATCCATCTCTAAGCCGGCCACTTGAATACCTACTAACACATTTGCACCAGTTTCTCCCTGCAGCCAAAGGGAAGGATTAGTCCAGTCAATCAGGAAATTATAGCAGCAAGAATGTTGTCATCATTACTATAGTAGAAATGAAAGTTTTCGAGCACTTCATGTATGGCAACTCCAGCCCCAAATGAGTGCATCCGTGCATGGATGCACGCCATGTGAATTTTCAGATCCATGTGGGGACGTGGCACCTCCCAGAAGTGCCATAAAACTAATATTAGAAAATGATAGAAAAGATGAAGACAAGCTTGGAGATCGCTACCTGTCCCCTGTAGTGGAATAAGCTTATATTCCAACGTGGACTTAGAGCATCCAAGAATTTCATCAAAGCTCCTGGTCTCTCTGGAAAAACAAACCGGCAAAGAAGCTCGTTCTTAACATTTGATCGGCCTCCCATCTGAAAGAGATCCAAACAGAAGTAACTCATAAACTGGTCACCAGACAAGTGTCGTGAATTGTCTTATCCGTGCAGAAGACAGGGTGTTTAGATTTTCAGTCAAAAGCCTAAATGACAAACTACAGAGGCCAGTACTTTACTTAAAACAACTATCAAAAAACTATGTGTGAAAATCTAAACATTAGTAGCGCCAGTAATCCATGTAGGAGGATATTTCCGGACTAGAATACAGACAAAAAGCTACCAACAGTATATATATAAATATAAAAAGTATCAAGGTCAAATGCAAAAACATCTTAATCCATAACTAATGTCGATTAGATGCCCAGGGTTCACCATTAGCATGTCTACCCTATATGCTAAATGTAAACTGCAATAGGATATTATCGAAGTTATTGGATAATGTAAGTCTACTTATCAAAGACCAGAATCAAGAGTTCTGATAGCTGCATATGGTGCAACGGTATGAAGTGACATAATTGAAAATTTGCGTCCATATTCACTCAGGATGGTTTTGTATAAATTTTTCCAACATAACATTTGATTTAGTCAATCATTCGGGTTCTTCTCTAGATCGGAAGAGCACACGTTAAACTTTTGAAAGGTGTAGAAAACAGACTAATTCAAGAAAAGAAGTATTATATAGTTAAATTACTTCAGGTTAGGCTTTACTGTGGTAGGAGCAACACACTGAAGAACCACAAACAATCTATATGTCGACAATCTTACATACATTATAGACTCCAAAATCAACTCAGAAGACTGCATTATAAGAGTACATGTATAATTACGTAACCAGAAATATCTACATAAGTTCGAAAATCAAGGGATTCAACAATTTCAAAGTGATTTTCCCATCAAAACCTTGGTTCATTTAGATGGCTTTTCACTTTCTTCATCATGCGATATAAACTTTATAAACTCATCCACAAATGTTGAACAGCTACCCAGTTCCCACCAAGCATATTTAGAATGCAGTAACTGTCAAGCTGTTCAATTGATCAGGCAGAAAAATATTTGTGCTTGAATTATGCAATCACCTCAAATAACTGACTTTCTTTTGCGCATGATGTCCCAAGAATAACTGGAAAAATTATCTTCATGTTATTTATTTAAATTTAAATGTCTCAATGAACTGTGAAAAACTGAAGGCTTTCTAGGTATAAACCAGCAGTGTAATAATATTGGTGTTCTGAAGTCTGACATGAAATAGCACATCAAATGACCGCTTAGAAAGGAGCACACTACCTTGCGATGAAAATAAATAAATAAATAAACTAGAGCTATAGGCGTCAACCAAAGTGTCCTCACGGAATTAATAGTCCTCGACATCTCTCTCTTCAGTTCTTTTTCTTGGTAAAGAGGTATATGGTTCTGTTGCATAATTTTGGAGTTTGTTGGTATCTATTACATATTTTAAGAACAACCATCTGGGTATTATTATATAAACTGAATAATGTGTGTATTAATTAACCACTTACACTAAAAATTACATAAGAACATCTATCCTGATATTATTGACCTCTTCAAAGATTGTAAGTTAAAGACCAAAGAAACCGCCCGTCCTATTTCTCCACCTTATTGGTCGGTAAGAATAGCATACTCCCTCTATGTTCCAAGTATTCATAAAGGTAACTGCTAGAGACTCAAGTATTTGATGGAACTGAAAAATTCACAACTGAAAAGAACATAAACATGCGCTCATTTCTTTTCAGAAAATAATTACATTTATAATGATGGAATTAAAAATGAAAAGGAAGAACTCTATATGCGATTTATAAAAAAAAAAAAAAAAAAATAAAGGAAGTCGTAAATTGGAATACGGATGCATTTTATTTCATGCGACCACTTCATCTACAACATTTAGATTCCTTCAGACAAATGAATGCATTCTAGAACCATAACGCATCAATTTATTGCCTTTTCCCTTAAAAAAAAAAAAAAAGCTTCCATTGATATTGTTTGAAAAGAATTTATAATTATATGTATGTATGAGTTTATTTGATAAATTAACAAGTACATCACAAAAAACTAAACATTTCACGTAGTATGCACTGAATAGTCAACAACCAGGATCAAGCTGCCAATAAAAATATCACATCTTAAACTAGCCCAACCACTGGCATGGCCAAGGGGGGCCATAGCGCCCCCCCACCCCACCGTCCCCCCCAAAAAAAAAATTAAAATAAAATAAAATTTGGCCCAAAATTTTTTTCTCCCTTGTAAAATTTTAAAAAAAAAGAAAAAGAAAATTATATAAAGGGTTTAGCCGTGTACTATAGGGCCTAGCCCTACAATGATGCAACTACCCGCAAATTATCATCTAATTAACCTAAATCTCTTCTAAGTGAAATTACAATATAATTTTTATGCAATCACATATGAGATGCAAGTGCACTCACAAAATGCAAAGATAAAACATTCGCAAAAACTTCAAAGTTGTGTCATAAAATAAAATAAAAAAATGCATGGAACCTCTGAGAAGAACAAAAATTACAATCTCCAGAAATATACTCAAATAAGACTTCTGTCAAGAACTCTAGCACCTTGTACATGTCAGTTAACCACACTAAGTCTAATGTGAAATTTCAATTTGTCTTCTAAAAGAATCTACAAGTGGAATACATGGTAAACACTTTGCTACAAACAATAATATGTCCCCCAAAAAAAAAAAAAAAGAGGAGAAGAAGAAGAAGAAGAAAAGAAAAGCAAAAGAAAGAAGGAGAAGAAGAACGTGTCTGAGCAAATCTAAACTGAATGAGTAACTAGCTTCACAATTCATTTGATAAACAAGAGCTCATGAAAAGTCTTTGAAGTCATTTTCAACCAGAAAAACAGAGAGAGAGAGAGAGAGAGAGAGAGAGAGCGGAAGCAACTAAAAAATAAGAAAAGGAAGGGAAATTTTCAGTTACCAAATGTCGCAAATGATCTTTGACCAAGTCATTATCTGTCAGGTTAATGGTTTGTAGCTGAGCTGATTTCATCCTTTCCACCATTGCTTCAAGTTCTGATTTTGTGTGGAGGCCAACACTGTACAAAACAAGAAATGAAAACTACCTGAAATATTTTTCTTCCAGAGTCAGATTGACAATTTTTTGTTCTTGGGTCTATTAAAACATATAGTCACATGCATACCAGGCAATACCAAATTCGGTAGCACAATTTTAAAATGGATAACCAGTCCAATATGGAAAGGCTTTCTCTAGTATCTCAAATATTGAACTTCATTCAATATAGGAAACTGAAAGAGAATAGTTCTCTTGCCTGTATAGCACTAGAGCCTTTTCCTTGTCAGAATTATATCTGTATTTGAATTCAGTAATATTCATAGGTCCTACCTGCAACCAGTCAGCAAATACATTTTTTAAGATTGAATTGAAGCCACAGTTGAAAAATGGGGGAAAAGTCAAGAGAAGTAAAGCAACCCACAAGCTCACAAAATTTTTTAAAGCTTCCAGGTTCCTCTGGCATATATGTGGCAAGTACGGCCTCCCGCTGTCTCCCAACATCTGCAAGCTCAGTTACCAATCTCAGTCTGTCAAAGTTCATATTAGCTCCGCTGGTTATTGCTACTATATTTTCATCCTTGAGGCCATAGTATTTGCAATATGCTTCTGCTCCCGCAAGGGCAAGAGCACCTGCTGGTTCCAATATGCTCCTTTTCTCCTCAAACATGTCCTATAATCAGGGAAGTTCAGAAACTACCCATTAAAACTTAAAACATAAAATACATTCTACCACCGTTTTATTTTTTATTTGTAAATAAATGCACAATAGCTTAATTTCATTTCACCTTTTATTCTATTGTCACATTTATGTCGTCAACATTTTTCATTGCATTCTTATCCTCAACCTTCTACTAATTAATTAGCACATCGCATCCCTAGCAACGGTTTCTGTTCAAAAATTCTGTTACTGTGCTCTTAAATCATGAGCGAATATGTACGTCATGATACTGCATTTCTTGCCTTTTTACTTATGTAAGATACTTAGGGGCACCGTCAACAGAACTTTTTGATCTCATTATACATATGCTAATTAATGAAGATTGAGAATAAATATACGATGGAGAAAAAATGGGGCACATAAATGTAAAAATGAGTAAAGATGAAGGGAATTTAGTACAACTAAAACGTGGTGTAATCATTCAAAATTGTGGTAACTTCAATAATCAGCCACATGTTCTGGAGCAACAGGATGCAAATGAATCTGCTAACTCAGGCAATCCGTGAGAGTAAGTGCAACATGAACCATGTCAGTGTGCACATACGGGATGACTTTTAACTTGATATGAAGGATCATAGGTTGCTCATAATAGCACCTTATCACATATTATCAGACTAAAGCAAATCCTACGTAGATAAATCAGATAGTGCCTTCCAAGAGTAAGGAGACAGACGAAATATGTTGAGGATTTAATATAAATTCTTGCCATAATTTGAATTGTCTAGAGAAAAGTTAAATACAGCCGATGAACCAGTGTACTTGCTTAGCAGTTTCGGGTTGCCAGGGGAGCCTACTATGTAATTTGCATTTGATTCCAAATCTGAAAGATCGATTTATCAAAACTATATTTAGCACCAAAAAACAATTGCCTAAAAAAGAGAGGATACCAGTAAATATTAAGATGAATTCAGAATTCTATTCAACTAGTGCCAAATAAAATAGGTTCCATCAAATAAATAGTATGCAATTGCATTGAGAGCATTTTTTTTTAAATTTAAAATAGTTAGGGAGAGAAAAGCTAGTATGGGATTTAAATCTAATGCAACAATAACCTAGCAAAAGTTTCTAAACAAAGGAAAACTGACCCAAGAATGAAGACAAAACCAAGCTTTCACAGGATAATTTCCATAAAACTCAACGGACAAAACTACTATTCCATAACCTTAGGGCTTGTTCTCTTTGTCATTTTCAAGCTGTTTTTAGTTTTCAATTTTTCAAAACACTAAAACCCTTTTCAATTTTATATTTTTGAAAATGCATTTTCAAAAACAAGGAAAATTTTTGTGAATAAAACTCAAAATGCTTGCTTTGCTTGTTGTCAGTGTAAAAAAAAAAAAAACTGAAAATACTGAAAACAAGGGGAAAAGAATTCATTTTTCCCTTAAACACTACTGAAAATGAGTTCAAACTTCAAATATGAAAAGTAAAAAACTAAAACACAAAGAGAACGAGCGCCAAAGATCTGATGTCTTTACATAATAGATTGTTGTTAAGCTAAATTATTTGACTGATAATCTAGAAAGTACCAGAAAATAAAAATAATTTTTGGATGATATGGTAAACATGCACAGAGGTAACCCCAATCAAGTTGAGCAAAACTAACAGCAATATGTCTCCAGAAGAATCAAGGAAAGATTAAAAGATAAGGGGAATCTTAACAGCAAAGGTAACTAACCTTTATTGATGCACAGATAGCATCACGGCTAACAAGGATCACCCCATCTATCAGTTCTTTGCAAAGGCGGAAAGTCTCTTCACCAACCTCTTTAACTGCTACACCATCTGCAAAACCACCCACTTGATCCAACATTACTCTCCTGCCGTGGTGCAAGGATAGAGCCATTGCATTAGCATCAGTTGGCTCGACTCCAATAATTTTCACTTCTGAAGACACCCTTTTCAAGTAGGCAGCAATACCAGCTATAAGCCCGCCACCCCCAACAGGCACAAAAATTGCATGAATCGGGCCTTTCATCTGTCTGACAATCTCCATTCCAATTGTTCCCTGCCCTACAATAACATCTGGATGATCAAAAGGAGGAATGAATGTACGGTTCTCCTCTTTAGCCCGCTTTTTGGCATATGCTTGTGCTTCATCGTATGAGTCACCCACAAGTACAACAGTCGCTCCCAATCTCTCAACTGACCTCCACTATAGTTATAGAAAAAGCTTTAGGACATCTGGCAGAAAGCATAAGAAAAACGTAAACATGTAACTCAGTGAGTAACAACCTTGATTTCAGGTGTAGTGACAGGCGTCACAATCACAGCATTGCAGCCCAATCTCTGAGCAGATAGAGCCACCCCTTGTGCATGATTTCCAGCAGACGAGCATATCACTCCTCTTTCCAGACGTGTGCTCTTCCGATCTTGAAAGTTTTGCCATCATATTATATGCCCCACGAAGCTTGAACGAGAAAACCTGCCAATCCAAAAGAATAAAATAAGTAACGTACTTGGGATCTGCCAATCCAGTTCTTCTGCAACATGGTATACGCCAGAAAACTTGAAATCTTCACATTTTCTACTCATTTATTTAGCAAAAAGAAAAAGGAACATCCAAAAAACTCAAACCTTAGAAAATGACTAAGCTGGGGGATAGCTAGTTGATTTTGGATTCCTTTAAGAACCTTAAGAATCTTAATTGAACTAGGTAGCAGATACATAAAGTTCAGAAGATCCAGCAAATTTACAAATTTTAGACGTACAGTAGTAAGAATCACACTTACCGTTACCAAAAACTCTACAAAACTTGAGACGGGCCAAGCTTGTGTCTCCTAACAATATTGATCATATAAAGATCAACAGAAAACAAGAAACAAAACCAAATTATTCGTAAATTAAACGGAAAAAGGTTAGTTCTTTCCACAGCTAACGAACAATTACTCACATTTAAACACAAATACGTAACGCACATAAGGCAATGCTATTCAGCATAAAAAGCTACCTACAGGCTGAAGATCCTCTCTCTTGAGCCAGACATTGACCCCCAACCTATCCGATAGCTTGGTTGCCAGCTGCAATGGCGACTCATACGCCACGTCATACACCTTGGATGCCAGAATATTCGTCAAGTACTCCATGGCATTCAAAGTCCCGTTACTTACCTCGCCATCTTCTGGATTATTCCGTATCAAATAACCGCTCTCGCACTGCAGAGAACTTGAAGACACTCTCGACAGTGGCACCGCAGAATGAGCCCTCGGCCGTTCCCTTTCGACTGCCGGTAAGATTTCCGTCGCCGGTTTCGCCAGCGTGGCATTAATAAGCGGCTTTACCCGTCGATTTCTACCGGCGCCGGAGGAGGATGGCTTGACAGTGTCATTGACTGGAAATTTGGAGCCACTGAAGGGTGTTTGCACAGAGGCAAAACGGAGAACTTCCATTTTATTATCGGCGTATATATATGGATAGAGAACTCGTAAGAGAAAAGGAAAGAGGACACCCGGTGAGAGGGGACAACATTGCATAACGGCCGCCGGTATTTATATGAAAGTTGAAGGGTATTTGCAGGAAAGTGTAGAGTTACAGCACGGTGATGGGTGACCGGTGACCGGTAACAACTTTCTTTGCTAATTCAAAAGAGGAATGTTATGTTTTTCTTCCAAAATAAAAAAATAAAAAAAGATCGTTATAGAATACCGTAAAGCTCAATGTCAGTTCACGTGAATCAATAGAGTTATACGTACATACACACTTTTAAACCAACTTATTATTTAGTGTGTCACATAGACAAATGCTTTACTAGTAATTTACATAACATTATTCATTTCAAACCCAATCATGCCACCTCTTCCCATGATTAGTGCACATTTTCAATGTGGTTGAATACGGCCGTAAATTAGAAAATGAGGTGATGAATTGTGAATATTAGATTTTTTGAATTTCAGAAGAATAATAATACTACCTAACACTTGGATACTAAAAACAAGTGTAGGCGGGTAATTATGCCAGTTTTTCATCGAATTAAAGCAGGTTCTTTTTATAGAGTCTGTATACTTATATAAAAACACTTAATTTGGAAAAACTGATAGGCACAGTATTTTGTACAATCTATATTATATCATTTACTCATTTCAAAGTAACAACAATAGAAATGAGTGGTGGAGATTTATAAGCTACATGAAAATGCTTCACGAGTAGCACAACTATATGCTAACACAATCATATAATTTGATTTTAAATTATTTCATTTCACTTACGCGATAATCACATGTAAGAGGCAATTTTTTTTATGATTAAGTTCACAAATCGTCCCCAACCTTTCAGTTTAGTCTCGATTTCGTCTCCAATCTTTGTTTTATTACGCCACAGCCCCCAACCTTTGATAAATATGCTCAAATCGTCATTTTTTACACTATTCCACTAAAATTTTAATAAAAGGACGATTATACTCCCTTAAACCTTTTAAATTTTTTAAAAAAAAGTTTGCAAATAATAAAAAACTTAAAAATCACTCCACGCCACGCCACCCCACCCCACTCCACCCATCGGCCGGAAGTCTAGCCGCCGGACACTGCCATTTCCATGCTGCTGGAGCAGCCAAAATGAGGAGGAGAATCCCCCCATTTCACTACCATTTCCTGCAGGGAAATGGAGGGCTCTCCCCCATTTTGGCAGCAAATGTTGCCGGAAATAGCAGCAATTTTGCTGTCATTTTCAGCAGCATTTGTGCTGCCGGAGCATCAACTCTAGCGGCCAGACTTTCGGCCGATGGGGGGAGGAGGACTTGGGGTGGGATGGTTTTTAAGTTTTTTATTATTTTCAAACTTTTTTTAAAAAAAATTAAAAGGTTTAGGGGATATAATCGTCCTTTTGTTAAAATTTTGGTGGAATAGTGTAAAAATGGACGATTTATGTATATTTATCAAAGGTTAAGGACTGTGACGTGACAAAACAAATGATGGGGATGAAATCGATACTAAACTGAAATGCTGGGGACGATTTGTGAAATTAACCCTTTTTTTATCATTCATCTTCTACTTATATAGTTCTATTCTGGACAAAAAAAAAAAAAAAAAAAAAAGTGAACATCAATCCTACATCTCATACCATGCACACTAAAAATATGTGATTCGCCTTGCCCATACCACCGTCTCAAAAAAAATTACTATCCAACCCGATTTTCGTAACTATGCTTGAAAAGCCTCTCAATGGTACTCACAGCTAATGCATATGTATCTCTATCAAAGGCTCAAAGTACGACTAGGAAATGAAAGCAATATACGAGAAACAACTTTTCTTTCATTAATGTACTTGATGTATTCAATAGGGTTGTTTCTTATTTAAATCGTGCTTTCAATTTTCCTTCATACCAATTACCATAAGGTTTTGGTCCCCTCCGGTTTGTACTACTTCTCCTGTTTTTCCTTTACAATCAATAAATATGGTAAATAAAGAAATTTACTGCTAGCCCTCTCATTTGTTTCAAGTTAACTTTTAGCAACCCAATTTTTGTCAATGCATGATTACTTCAATGGTAAAAAATCACATGAATGGAATTCAATATTACTCTATTTGGCATTAAATTTGTTTTGACTTAGCCATATGCCATATGGGGTGGTAGCATGGCATTGATTGAACCATCAAGTTGAATTTCAACATTGTAATACAATTTGAATGGACTATGCTAACCAAAATCAAGGCGGAGTTGAAATTGAATTCCCAATTCTTGGTCGTTGGTCTAACCCAATTTGAAACTAACCCCACTTTAGTTCTCGTTCTGTCACATTTTCGGAAAATAAAGATGCATTGATCGATATATCTATGATAAATTATATATGAATAAATTGGTGTCAGACAGAATGAACAATCGAATATGCACCACCTATTTTCTATAAAAAGTTTGGTATGTAATATAACACGATTCCTGTGGCTCCTGACTCTTCAAGCTAGCAAATTGAAAATTTTTTTTTTTTTGGGCCAAAAGTTAGATAGCCACTTTACAAGAATTAAATATTGTGCAATAAAAAGGGATGTTATTAGTGCTCCATTATTAATACCCATGACGAACAACCATTAAACGTATATATTGAATTATCTATTGATTGATTGATTGATTAGTTAATTAATTAGTAAAATGGAAGAAATATTAGTGTATTATTAGTTGGCGGCTTTTTGGGCGATAGGCGAACGGCATAAGACGA
Organism: Nyctanthes arbor-tristis; assembly: GCA_963692815.1. Taxonomy (NCBI): domain Eukaryota; kingdom Viridiplantae; phylum Streptophyta; class Magnoliopsida; order Lamiales; family Oleaceae; genus Nyctanthes; species Nyctanthes arbor-tristis. The sequence continues at coordinate 93,158 of CAVNYN010202485.1, forward strand.
CTGATTCTCGTCTTCTTGAATGATATTTCTAGAAAACAAATTAAATAACTAAAATTTTTTATAATTAATAAATTCACAAAAAAAAGGATCTCATTCAATTGAATTGGTACAATATTTTTCCAAACTTTTAGGACCGCTAGATCTTCCAAACTTCTAGGCAAGTTAGACTTTATAGTAGGTATTTTTACAAAGATTAAAAGACAATGTGGTTGAAAATTTAATTTCATAAGTATTTTTTCCATTTTAGCTCTTCTGCCCAATTAATGATCTAGAATTAATTTCAAATGTCCAATGGACAGAGTAAGAGGAGTAAATGTCAGGGTGGAATGTGAATAGGAGGAGTTTATGTTAGGGTGGAATGTGAAGGGCCTGTTGTAAGTGCCAAGTGCCAACATCAAATTGAGTAGATTGCTTGACTTGTTTTCTCTAATATTTTGATACTTATATAGTTTAAGTGATTTATTAACTAGTGACAAATATAGAAAATAAAAATTAAATACAAACTCAATATAGTAAGTGGTGTGCGTATCTTTGTGGGACAAACTAATTGTATAGTAGACTATTTTTGTAGGATGAGGGAGTAATATTTTATTTCCTTCTTGATCGAAACTCACAATTCCGGAGATCCCTACTTTGTGAAGAAATTTAGGCGCAACATGTTTTGCTTAGGAACATTGACCCAGAAGATCGCATTAAGTTCGGTTCGGTGCTTGTCAAAAGGAAAAAACATGGTTAAGAAAGATACTCAAGCAGAAGAAGCAATTTTCTATGATGTTTCTTTCAATTTTTCCTCTCTAATTCCGGTGGTCCGCTTCGTTTGGTGAAGTTGGTTTTGAGCTCTGTATGGATTCTTTTTGGTTTGCTGATTTGCATGCCTTCTTCTTTGTTTTCTTATGGTTTTTCTTTTCTTTCCTCTCTGTACTTTGCGTATAGATATATGTATTTTTCGTATCTAGATACATGTCATAGTAAAGCACAATGTAAAGTAAATCAACAATATAAATCTCTATGCGGAGGAAAATCAACAATACAGGCCCCATATAGGGAAAATACACACTACAAATAAAATGTAAAAAAATATCTCACGTAGGAGGATCAAATTTATAACCTCTAGATCTTAGTACCTTAGTCTAACCTCTAACCGAACGGACTAGTCACTAGACCTAGGGATGGGCAAAATACCCAAGCCCAAACGGGTTACCCGAACCGGGCCTGAATATAACCGAACCCGATCGGGCAGTGAGTAAAAATTTTCGGATTCTAAGTACCCGAACCCGAAACTAAAAGGGTTTGGACGGGCTTCGTGTTTGAGTTAAAACCCGAAAAGCTCGAACAAACCTGAACTTTTTTTTTTAACTTTTAAAAATTTTAAATTCAAATTTCTAATTAATTATATCCCAATCCACAAACAATCTCCTTCGTTTCACAATCACATATTCACTACACTCGTCTTCTTCACACACAAAATTCTAAATCTGTATAAGAAATGTGAATTTGTTTTTTTAATGAGGATTTTCTAGTTTCTATATATACGTCATGTGATTTATACAAGACAAATTGTTTTTAATTAATTACTTGATAATACTGCAAATTTATAGTAAAACTGTAAAATTAGAATATAAATAAAGCCAACTAACCAAACGCTAGTGTCTAATTGTTAATTTCATTACATTAATATCTAATCATTATTATTTGCATTTAAGTGTATTATATATACTTTAATTTCTTTTTTTTATTCTTACTCATTTAAATGATTTCTTTTTTTCCGTTTATGCGTTCATATAATATGCACTAGATACTTGAAAAACCCAAACAAAACTCGAAGTGTAGATCGGAAGTCGAACAGGTTTATCATTTTTAACACCGAACCCGAACTGAAATATTTAGTCTAGACTTGGTCAGTCCAATACCCGAAACCCAAACACCCAGGCCTAACTAGACCTCATAACGCTCCATTTGTCATGATTAGTGTTCAAAAAGCAAGGCGTGAAAAATGTGAAAATAATCTAATATCGGATGACGCCAGACGTCTGGCATTAGATCATTACTGGTGAAAAATTCAACCTCTAGTTTCAAGTTTTTCAACTTTATGTGTGCCTAAGTGAAACTTGAACGCTATCAAATTTTTAATTCTACTTTCAAATAAAATTAGAATACTGCTACTACCTCATTGAGAACGGGTCTAGTACTAGTGCAAATAGGATATCAACAAGTGAATACAAGAAACTCAATTTATTGTTTAAACTAGGACTAAGTTGATACTTTGGAGTACTGAAAATTTTTCTCCACCTCCATTTCACAAGGATAGACTCATTCCAACTTTTAAAAAGATTAAGAAAAGTATAATTAATAATTTTAGAAATGTAAAATTAAAGAGTATTTCCCTGATATCCTTGTTTATTTATTATTATTAATAGCAATACACATTAAATAAAACATATTAATTACAACTAAATTTTTAAACGGAGAGTGACCTATTTTGGGGCAAATAAAAGATGGAATATTAACCTGTGTTTGTGGAACAAAGACAATATATAATACTACCAGTACTCAACATCAGTACACATGATATTAAAATCATAAGTTAAATTAAGTTGACCAAATGTGGATACTCTTAACTCCACTTATCACATATGTTACTACTACATAAATTGGTGTTTAGTAACATCGGTATTATTTAGCATTATTTATTTGTAACAACATATAATTTTGTTGGTTAAATTATTTTCTTATTTGTCACGTTTTAATTGCATAATTATTCTTTATGTTTATTTGGAGACATTTTGTGAAAAGGAATCTCTTTTCAAATGTTTCACGTATATCCCGATGAGGTTTGTAAGTCTCCCTGTTATTGTATTCATTAGCACAAAAAAAAAAGAGAGACAGAAAGAGTCTCTCTCACATTTTCTTTTAGTTTCACGTTTCATCATTTATCATAACTTATAAGGGGAGATAGTGGGAGGGTCGGGAAATCAAGGGTGCGACATATATTTTATTCAAACCCGAAACTTTCTACAAAAATTTTGAGTATTCAACTACTACGCTACAATTTAAACTATTACACTACAATTTAAACCATTTCATTCATCGTAACTCTTCATCTTTCTCCTTATTTTATAATACTGATTCTTAATTTAAAATATTACATAATTTTTTGTCTCTAATATATTATGGTAGTGTGAATATTAGTCGTTTTTCTTTTCTTTCCTCTTTGTATTTCGTTTCTGCCTTGTTCAATTGTCCTCAAACGCACTGATGTACATTTTTTCTTTTTATTTTTTGAAATTACAATTAAAAATATGTATTGTAGCAAAGTAAATACGTATAAATATATGTTATAGTAAAGTACAATGCAAAATAAATTCATAATACAAACACTTATATACGGGAATACATACTACAAAAAAATATAAAACCTAAGATATCTAAGTTTCAATACCTCAATTTAGCCCCTAACCAAACGGATTAAATCTCATTGATCACTGATATATATATATATATATATATATGTCTGTATGTGCGCACGTGCGCGTTTCTATTATTATTTAACAAAAATGAAACATAGGGAATTTTCACTCTGAGTCCTTAGTTTTTTAGATATTAGGCAATTTCATCATTAACCTTTTCTCATCCCATCTTCTATCCTCCACTTTTTAACTTCTTATTTATTTCTCACAGATAGTACCCTTACCAGTTTCAATCTATTTTTACCATTAAGTCCTAGTAAAAGTCGACCAAGTCCCTGCACTTTAAAATATGATAAAAGGAAGAAAAATACAAAAAAGGTAATTGAAAGTTAAAAAAAAAAAAAGAAAGAAAACGTTAAATAAAATAAATAACACTATATAATATTTATTATCGGTTGGCTTTTTTATCCTCTTTTTATTGTAATGCATTAGATTTTTTATCTTTTTATTGATGGGATTACATTAGAGCATTTTTAATATTTGGGAAAAAATTGAGAGAGAGAGAGAGAGAGAGAGAGAGCCATTTTCATAGAGGAAAAAACTAGGAGGGACTGGGTATAGGCATATATTGAATTAATCCATTAATCACCGTGTGACAGTTGACGTTGCTAAAACATTCTTTGATGTGCTCAATTCTGAGCCATTGAATAATAATTGTTGCAATATTTCATTATTTCATGTCTAAGGTGAAGCTTTTTTCCCCGTGCTATTTTGTTATTACATTTTTAATGTGCTCTTTTTTCTCGTTTTGCAGGTTTTTCATTTCATATTTAACAATGTGTTTAATTTTAGGAAAATATTATTTATAAGAAAACATTCCGGTAATCTTTTATATAATTGGGTAAATTCACAATCTTACTCATTTGTATTGTGATTGGGGAAATAATTTAAGAATGTGATTATAAATTTACTTTATTTTATAAAAAATTGCATGAATAATCACTTACAGATAGTGAGATGCTTAATTTTAATATTAAATACGGACACCTTACATTGCGCATGATTTAATTGGATTGTAAAAAAATTAGTGCGACAAATGGGATGGGGAATTGGGTGGCCCGATTTCCAACCCAATCATAGGTTTCCGGCCCTTCAACTTGATGCCTATTTGACTTTGTGGGAGTCATATTTGAAATTTTTCTCATCTCAACACTAAATACGCTCTCACTTGATGAAAAGATGATAATAAAATATTATCATGTTATTATTATGGGTTGGATTTTATTATTCGTCGTTTTATTCTTTTTGACATTTGCCTTTTGCTCATTTTCAACTACTATATTTTATTTGAAGTATGAACGTTACAATTTGTTGTATATTGACAAATCTATAGAGCCCGGGCGGGCATCTCAGAGAGCTCACATGGGCTCTACAGAAAAACTCGTAACAAATTTAACAGTGAAAATAAATGGAAGTTCTTAGTAAAGTCATACATGAGTATATAATAAAGGAAGGAATAAGAATAAGAGCCTGTATTGGACAATTTTGATATTACTTACACTTTGGCAGATTTTGTTGGTAGATTTTGTCATGGGACAGAATTTGTGTTTTAACATGGCAATATCTACTCACAGTAGACAATTTTAACACTGAGGAGTGAGGTATGTGATTAAAATTCCACACAAATAGTAGTTGATAGTGTATATAAGGCTTTCAAGTGACATAATTTATCATAGAATAACGCTATTTATCTAGATTGGAAACTGGTCTCAAGTCTAGTTAACAACACTACATTGAGGAATGGGTGAAGATGTATAAATATATGAGAATATTAATTCATTCAACGACAACTCCACTAGAGACCGATCCTCACTCTAAGTAAATAACATTATTCTTTCTTTGTCATAAGACGTTTATCATCCATTACTAGTGTAGCTACGTGCGTTGCACGTAAGAAGGTCGTAATTGTATTTATATGTTTGGTGAGCATGATTCATTTATAGTTATTGTAAGGTTAGCATAAAACGTAATTCATCTGCATATATCTTTATAACAAATCTCAAGTTATCCACAGTCAAGGGAAAGAATGGAAAAGGAAAAGGGATGTTTGAGTGAACTTTAGTTTTTTGTAGATCAGATTATAAGCACTTCTCCCATTTGAAAGTAAACCATATAAAGATGATAATAAATAAATTCCTTCAATAACATTGCAAATTTTTATATTATTTTTCAATTTATAGATGGTGAGTCTTGATCATTTAGCCTATATCCC